>UCOH01009327.1:0-82318 GCA_900474275.1 Synergus japonicus
CACACACACACACACACACACACACACACATATATATATATATATATATATATATATAAATACATACATCCGGACATTTTTTCAGATCATCATATTAGATATATTGCCCTTGAAATATGTTCAAAAAAACCTTTTTTAGGAAACTGGATTTTGTCACCATTACAAAGCTTCCTGTATGAGGAAGCGAAATTATTAGAAATTATATAAAATTCAATAAAATCCCTCGCAATTCGTAGAAATCCTTTAAAATATCGCTGAAATTATTTGAAATCTTTTTAAATTCTTAGAAACCTCTTAAAATTTCTCCAAATTTCAAAAAAATTTAGAATCCTTTTTAAAATCGCTAAGAATTCTTAAAATTCTACGAAATATTTTTTAAATCCTTAAACTTTTTTGAGTTTCGTATGAATCACTTAGAAATCGTTAAATTCCTTTAAAATTTCACGAAATCTCTGGAAATTCCTTCCTAAAAAAGTGGTTTCTCTCTAAAAATGTCTCATAAATTTCGCATACATTATAGTTTCAAATCTGCTTGACTTTGGAATGAATTCAAGTTGTAAAAAGAAAAAGAAAATAATCAATCCGGTTAAGATAATTAAAATTTCGTCAAAATTTGATGATATCTTTTTGTTTTGGTGAGAATTGAAATTATTTCAGTAAAACGGACCATATATTGACTAATACCCGATCAGTTCCTAATTAGAACTTCTCGTTTCTTTTATTAGAATCTGTTACAAGGTTGGATGGGGTATAACGATTTAAATGTGTTTCAAAATATTTAATAGGATTTGAAAACTTTATGGGTATTTAAAAATGTTTCACGAGGATTCAGAGAATTTAGAAGATTTCAAAGTGTTTTAAGAGATTTCGAAGAATTTTTGGAAATTTCAATGGATTTGTAGAAAATTTTTAGGAATAAGTGAAATGAAATTAACTTCAGTTTCATAGGATTTCAAAACTCGACGAGGGGGAAAAAAATAGGGAGAAAAATATTGCATAATTTATGGATGGCCCCTAATGGAATTCGAGAATCTTGAATAGCAAGTACTAATTGTTTTAGAGTCTCGATTTGTAATTGAGATTCTTGATTTATTTATTCATGTGACAGTTTTGAATACACGTCAAGATAAACGTTAAAGATTTTAGAGTGAAGCCGATTCGGAATTCGCAGGAAGTATGCACTCTTAATTTATATAAAATGATTGCAGTATAATTATAAAACACTGATTTCATAAAATGGTTTTAAATTGTGAGTTGTTTTTTAATAGAGATGCTTTTCTATTTCCTGAGGGTAATTTCTATGATTTGAGAGGTATCATGGTTTGCAGGGAAGCATTAATTATAATAATTTAATGCAACTATTACATATGACGCCCTTGTAGGTGCAAATGGTGACTAAGCATTGTTATTTATCTAGATAATAAAGGAGCGATGTGCAGCGATACGTTTGTCGGCAGTCGAGGCAGTGCGATATAAAGCGCGATTTAAATTGTATAATGACAGCCTATATGGCCCTATTAACACACACACACAACTGCCAGCAATGAGACTTTGAGAAAGCAATTTATCTGTTCCGTTCCACTTTAAGCCTGTTAAATTTCCATGGATATATGCCGGCATATATATGTGTGTGTGGATAGAAATAAGCGTAGACGTTACGATGATGTGTTGAAAAACAAGAGGCTTACCCAAAGTGTATAAATAATTATTCATAATTAGCATGTTCCCTACTTCTTGTTTATTTCGCTTTAATCGATGGAAAGGCGATGACGGTGTGCTATTAGTCAGCTATGATTAGTGCGTGTCATTTCTTCATCTAATGCAATCATTTTTTCTTCATAATCGATCCATCCATGAATAAAAGGGAAATAAAAGCCCATTAGTCTTCATTAAGTTTGTGAAGTGAGATTTATGTTTTCGACGTCGTGATTCGTGAATGAAACTTTCATCAACTGATAAGTTTAAGTTGTAATTTTCTATCATATAAAACTGATGATCCTTTATTTCTGTAAATATCTTACAAGCAATTGGCCACTTTAAATCTGATTTCACCTGAAACGGGCATGCCGGGATCCTTTTCTCATTTCTGGGAAATGAATGGTGTTGTTCGCACTGAAATAATCGAGCACCATCTTGGTAAAGTCAGGTTGGAGATTTCTAATCTGACACCTCTAACTTCGTTCCCAGATCTTGGTTATTATAGAGAGTGAAAGTGGACATGAGGGGTGATATAAGAGCTCAGCTCTATGTTAGGTGCAGACTGCACACACTGGAGGTCTGGAGACGAGATACAAAGTAGCGATAAGCATGCAAGCAGAGGTGAAGCAGAGGTAAGAGGCTAGTGTAAAGTAACATCTGTATTAATGGCCAAAGCAACGAACAGTAGTTGTCGACCAGTGTCAGTGTGTGTGGCATAGCTGATGGCGTGCATTCCGTTTCATGGTGGATATATAGATATACCTGTAATCAGAAGCAAACAGCCGTAGCTTAACATCAGAATTCATGCAGCACCTTATCCAAATTAACTGGAATTTCAATTGAAATGATATCATTTATTCAAAAAGAAAATTCGGATCATCACTACTTTGGTGAGAACTGCTCACTGGGAAAGATTCATTGAGGATAGTTAGTTGGAACATCTTCTATGACGAAAGAATATCTTTGGTCACAGAAGACCAAATGTTATTTTATAGACGCTTTTAGTATAGATATTCGGAATATTTGATAGTTTCAGCTCAAAAAGATGAACCAGAGACTCATGATCTTCTGTACCTCAAAATAGTAGAGAACTCCAGAGAAAGAGTAAAAGGGGTGAAAAGAGTCCCTGGGTGGTCTAGGTACAAGGATCTTCAGTTCAATTTTTTACTTCAGTCGACTGAGACGCGAATTGTCTACTAGCTACTTGTAGCTACCAGCTACAAGTGTATTGTCTACTAATATTGTTCTTGTGATATTTAACTTTGTGTACATGAAATTTCTTCAAACCATTTCTTCAACTGTCCTTAAAACTTTAATAAACTATGAACATTGATAACCTTATCTATGACAATTTCTTGGGACAATAAACTAAATTAAGATTACTTCGGGAGTGCTTAATTTTATTTTAGAATCCTCTAATTGAATTCATCCTGTTCTTTCCTCATCGTTTGTAGTTCACATTTTTATAATTGTCAGTCACTAAATAAAATACATTTCACGAGAATATCTCTGGAATATCATTTAATGACCGAAAGTTTCGAATACAGGAATTCCTATCCATTGCAACAAACTGAAAATATTTATGGGCTCTCACACGAGCTTGAGATTCCATTTGAAACCACTAATGGGTGTGTGCAGAAGGAATTGCGAAATCAGGTTGACCTACACAGAATTCAAGTACTGGATGGAGGGTACACGTGGGTTTTCGTTGATTGAATCTGCCTCTCACTGATTATCCAAAACCGGATGCTATAAATCTATAATCGATTTCAGGTCTCAGGAAAATATTTTTTCTTGTTTCACTCCATTTACATTAACAATCATGGACGGCACTATCATGCATCTTTAGTGTGTAATCGTAATCTCCTATCTTAAAAAAGAGGTGTCACGGAATGTCTCGAAAATCTTGCATACATTGTTCTTGCAAACCTGATTGGCTTTTAAATGAGTTGAATTAAGTTGAAAGTAGAAAAACAAACTAATGGCGCAAAAAAATTCACGAAAATCTTCGAAATAACTTAGAATTGGTTAAGATTTCTTAAAACTCCCTAAAGCTCTTAAAACCACTTAAAAATTCACAAAAACGATTAAAATCATAAATGTCTTGATATCAAAGTTAAAATTAGCAAAAATCTCTAAAAATTCATAAAAAAAACTCTTGGAACATCTTAACATTTAGAATCTCTTAAAATTCTTAGAAATCTTAACAAATTCCATGAAATCCTTAAAAATTTTACAAAATCTTTTAATAATTAGAACAATTTCATAAAATCCCTTAAAATTTTACGACAAGCTTCGAAAATCTTTAAAATTCTTTTAAAAATTATATATGTATAGAAATTCTTTTGAAATCCCTCAATAAAATTACTTAACAAATTTAAAATACTCTAAACCACATAAAATATTTTAAAACTCATAAAAATCTCTTGAAAACTTTTTAAATTCGTGAAAATCTTTTAATATTCCTATTAGTATTACACACAGAAATTTTTTCAAAGCACTTAGAATTACACAAAAACGTTCGAAATCGCTTACAATTCGTTGGAATCTCTTAAAGTTCATAGAAACCTCTTAATATTCCTCAAAATTTCAAAAACATTTAAAATTCCGCAAAATGTCCTGAAATACCTTAACATTCTACGAAATCTTTTTAAAATCATAAAAATTTTTAGAACTTCGTAAAAATCACTTGAAAATGGTCAAACTAGTAAAATTCCTAAAAACTTCTTCCTTAGTATAAATTAGTCTAGTTTTTCCTTAACACTCTCAAGTAATTCGAAGGGCTGAAATGGGGAAAACTAGACTAGATGAACTAGTTAATGCCTAGTTAGAGCCTACCTAGAATTTCATGAACAGATTTCAATGAGGAAATCCTTGACTAGTAATCAATGAAATTTCCTCATTCAATACGAGAATAGTTTTTCCTTGTCAGTATTTGGACAGAAACTAACTAGGATTTCGTGCTCAGTTTTAACTCGAAAGATTCTGCACGCACAAAAATGAATCTCTTAATTTCAAAGTTACAGATTCAGATCTGTTGGACATTTCTGCTATTTTAACAGATAAAATCTGTTAATCTTATAACAACTCTATCTGTAAAATTTACAGAAATGCTTCTGTTAGAGTCATCTGCTAACATAGGAGAAAGAATCTGTTATATTTACAGATAAAAATCTGTTGATTTGCGATGAAAATTTATAAATTTAAAGGAGAAAATATGTAAATTTTACAGTTTCAATTTGTTGAATTTAATATTTGTGTATAGCTAAATGCATGGTTAGGATAATGGTTAAGGACGTGGACTTGCGTTTGAATCCCTCCAGCGTTGTGTGCAAAATTGTATTTGTTAATATATAATATGTGTTAAATTGAAATTTACAAATGTCGATTAATTATAAGTATATCCATGTGAATAAATAAATAAGAGTTATATTTCACTTAAAAAATGAAAATAATTTTTCATTCTAGATTTTCTAGTCAGTTCCTCACTCAATGCAGCGTTACATTCCTTACTAGTAACTGACAAGTTTCCTCGTTAAGTGCTAACAAGAAGTAGGGAAAAACTGGCTAGAAACTTGAACAAAACTAGGACCAATTTCTACTAGTAATGTAACGAAATGTTCCTAAAATGTTGGATTTTATTAAAATATCCTGCTGCTGTCATGGTTTTACGCTCCAAGCAAGGAGATTAGTACGTAAGTCTCTGAACTGGACAGTCGGTCGCGCGTGTACCATTTCCCGAAGCAAAAATAATCTTGTCAAACGAATGAAGGGACCACGACTGTGGTGTCGTGGATGATGTCGCTGGCAAGAGAAAAAGTAAAATAAATGAGGAGGAAGCCAGAAAAGATTAAAAGAAATGCGTTCAGCTGTCAGACAGTAGGCGGCAATTGTTTCATCTTGGTTGGCGGCTCGACAGCTAACGGAGATTAAGGCAGCTTAACCTGTGGTGCTCTTAGCTTGCATAACTGACAGAGTATGCCGTGAAAGGGATAATATAGAGAGATACGAAGCCTGGCACCAGCGGCTCGCTTAGTAGGCGTTGTTTTACGAGACACTGCCCGCCGATATTTCGTATAATAAATTTACGAGAGATCGGAGGTGGGCTGGAACTTATACTCTCTTTACCTTTGTCTGTGTCCACTCCCGACTCGATCCTGCCATCCTGGACTCGACTTCGTCGCGGCTTTTCGCTCCGCGCTCTTTACGACGCAGATATGCTCTGGGATTTATGGTTAGCCTGCAACGCCAGCCAAATTACTAGGCGAAGGTTCTTTACGATCGTTAATCTCCTCGCCGCAGTCTCTCTGTTTATTTCTCTCCATTTATTTCAGACCGCTAAAAAGCTGATACCATGTGCAAATCCTAAGAATATATATATATATATATATATTCTATCCGATTATCATAAAGATATAAACCGCAGATTACATCTTTTTGTGAAATTTATTCGACTTCCACCAAATCCCAGTTTTATTCCTCTTTATTGTAAAGTATTTTCAGCTTTTACAACTATTTTTGAGAAATCTTAAGAATTGAAGTTTACACTATTCACGATTTTTTTTTTAATTAGAATACAATACAAGTTAATAATTGCACCAATAAACCCTATTTGAAATAGGAAACATCTTCCAGACAAGTGAACAGTAATATTTCTGTAAAATATTATGACGAATAATTTTTTTTATTCAAAATAATAAATTTTGAATAAATTATTCGTTGGGAATTTTAAAGTATCTGGGAATTTTATTTTTCGGTAATATTCAGTCGTCTCCAATTGATTACTTCAAATAATCTGTTTTAAACATATTTTAAATCCATTGAATGAAAAAAACAATATATTTCTATGAAAACTTGAAAACTTTCTAATTGAATATTAAAATTTTTATAACAATAGTACTTGTTGATATATGGTCACTATTTGTTACGAGTATTAGTCTTACCCGGGTAGAAATTTAAAATTGGTTCTTAATAGGCCCTGTCTAGATTGCCTATTCTCTGTCGAGGCCCTAAAGTGGCAATCTATCGAGGGCGCAAGTGGAAACGTCACGCTCAGTTAGCGAGGGCATGAGTAGGCAATCCAGCGAGGGCCTATTCATAGGGTCTTTATAGGATCCAGACAGTCCCTCACTATACTTAAACCGCTTTTTTCAGTACTGCGCATGCGCTATTTTACTTTTTGCTTGCACAAAATTTATATTACTACTGTATCTGCTTAAATCATTAATGATTAATGGAATCTTTAATCATTAATGACATAAAACTTTGACGGAAAATAACGACCAGACCTCTGGAGCTGAAGACGAGTTCAGAACAATAAGCTCATGTAATAACACTCGGTCTTCTTTGGTTAAAGAAGCGTCAATAAATTTTAATTTCAAGCGTCCTTCTACAAAACTAAGCCAATTTGTAGGAACAATATCCACATTTCTAACTGAATGTTGTGATTCAGATTTAATAAGTTCCCTCAACTGTCTTCTTCATTCGCATTTTAAAATATATGATAAAAATACACTCGCGTCGCGTCGGTTGTACACAGCTATTGACAGCTACAAGCATCTCCGACATCTCCAATCCACCATTTTGTTGATCTTCAGTGGCTTATGGTCACGTGGCAAGTGCGATATTCTACTGTGCATACGCCACAAAGTGCGCGTTTGTTGAAAATTGTAAAAGAGATGCGTATGATGCAATATTTAATAATAAATTACATTGAAAAATTTTACGACTTCTCAAATGATAAAAAATTTTTAAAATACTATATGTTTGTATCTTAAATAATAATGAAAATATTAAAGAAGTACTATACGAAATAACCTGTCGAGGGCCAGTCGAGGGAATATCGAGATTTCCTATCTAGATAATCTAGCTGCGACCTCGTAACAACCAATATTTAGTTTAGGAATAAAGAGGCAGTTTCTACCCGGGTATGGGATATTTGAGCATTTTTTGTCAATAAAAATACTATTTATTTAAAACAATAACGTATTACTTACATAAAAAAATGAATAATTTTTTTATTAATCGCTATATACAAAGTGTATGTAATTTTTGACTTTACTTGAAAATTTAATTGTTTTATACAAAATGGATTACGAACTGGAAGATTTTTAAAAAACCTTAATTTTTTTACTACAGATGTTTAAACACTTGTAACTTGAAATTTTTGCATATCATGTTCATAGAAAAATACATGTCTATTTTTTTGTACCTAATCTAAAATATAAAAAAAAAAGTATTCGGGCGATTTTATTTTTCAGTTGTAAATATAATATGTAATCACCCTTATATATTGAAAAATTAATTAATATGTAAATTGTTAACAAACACAGACATATTTCTAGAAATTAAAAAAATTTCAGCAGATTTAAAGGAATTTAACCGAATTTAGAGAACCCAAAAACATTTTTTTCTTTCCAAAATTACTTTCAAATCTTAAAAAAAATTTTACTTTTTTGAAATTCCCTAAAATTATTTGAAATCGCTTTAATTATTTTAAAACCAATCAAAATCTCTTAAAATCTTTTAGGAAATCATAAGTCTTTAAAATCTCGTGAAATCTCTTGAAACCCCTATAAATTCCCTAAAATCACTTGAAATCTCTTCAAATTCTCTAAAACCTCTTGAAATCTTTTACAGTTTATTTAAATTTTTTAAATCTTGTGAAAACTCTTGAAAATCCTTAAATTCTTTGAAGTTTCTTTAAAATTTTTTAAGATTCTGTAATATTATTTAAAATCTGTTGAAATAATAAATAAAATTCTTTAATTAATTGAGAATCTTGAAACTCATTCGAATTCTTTTGAAATTCTTTGCAATTTCTTTAACATCACGTGAAGCCTGTTGATATCGCTTTAAATGTGGTCTTGATCCGGACCAGGCTTTAAATTAAGTAAAATCACATAAAATCATTTGAATCGTTTCAAATCCTCTTGAATTCTTTAAAATGAATTGAAATTAATTTAAATCTTAAATTCTTTGGAAATCCTTTATAAAATCTTGATACCTGTAAAATCTCGTACAATTTCTTTAAAGTCCATTTAAAGTCCTTAAAATAATTGATTGGATATAATTACTACCTCCTTTTTGTAATACGACTTTTGTTTCCAAAAAATTATTTAGTTAAGGGGTTATTCTACATATGAAAACTATTCGATCGATCCTTATAAAATTTAAACCACACATTCTACACATGTTGAACTAGGTCAGTTTCCTATAATATATTAAAAAATAACATTTTTACTAATTTTTTAAACAAAAAAAAACAGTGAAAAAAATGCATTTTTTTTCTTTTTTTTAATTTTTGTCCGCCATTTTGCTATTTTTTCATAAATATTAATTATTATAGGCAACAGACCTAGTTTTAGTAATACTGAAGCTAACCCACTTTGGTTTTTTTTTTTACAACTAGCCGTTACCGAGATATCCCTGGTACCGTTTACCCTTTTGATTTTGAGAGGCCTACGCACAATCATTATTTTTAATATAGACATTGAATAAAGTTAATAAACAATTTTTTATGTAGTTTAATACATGTTTTATCATACCTAAAAATATTTATTTCCATATCGTTCATGATATACTAAAAAAAAAGTGTTCAAAAATAGCTCTTTTCTTCAGCTTATAAAGTAGAATAATAACCCCTTAAGTAATCAGATATTGCAAATATTGAATCCGGAAGGTTTTTAATCTTGATGGGATATTAACAAGTTTTTTCTACGTTAACATATTTATCAGTTATATTTATATTTATATTATATTATTGTATTATATTATTATTGTATTTATATTTATATTTACCAATTATATTTCACTTAAAAAATGGAACAAATTTTATTAAATCTACGTAAGTACCTAGTAAGGAACTAACCAGATTCCTTCTAAATTTCCTAGTCAGTTTCTCACTCGATGCAGCGTTACATTCCTTACTAGTAACTGACAAGTTTCCTGGTTGGATGCTAACTAGACTTAAGGAAAAACTGTCTAGAAACTTGCCTAAAACTAGGACCAATTTCTACTAGGGCGCCTTGTGGGATCCTTTCTAATTTTCCTGATCAAGACCACATCAAAATTAGGAAAAACTGGTCAGGATCCCATTAGGACCTCATCCAAATTTCTGCACCATTAGTGTAAACTACTTTCAGATGAAACAATATATTTCTCTCGACTTTCAACTGTAGTTGTATAGCCTGTAAGCCGAGCAGTTATTTATCAATGCAGCAATGCAGCATCGCCCTTGTCAGCGAAACTTTTGTGCTTTTGCTGGAATGTGTAAAAGCGGTAAAAATATGTACTTCGAAATACCACTTGGAAGCAGTTTTGGCGCCGACTTTATACTTTAAAAGTCCTCAGAAGGTCATAAATTTTCAATTCGAATCGCACGCCATTGAAGAGTACTTTGAAATTCTATAGAACGCAAAAACTGCTGGATTCGTCGACCCCTTTAGAATGATGTTATGTTGTTATACGTGACGTTTTATACACAACAAATACAGCCGAGAAGCTGACTAAACGATCCGGCCATTTTTTTCCGCATTACCCGCGGTGCACTGATCTTATCGTTATTGCTTCCTGCATCTCAAACTACCTTGGCGACCTCGTGCTGTTTGCTTCAGCAAGTCGTGATGTTATTAACTAGCAAAAAAATGTACACGACAATTTAGTATTTAAATTAGGCGTTTATCCGGCAAGTAATGCGCGATAAAAATTAACATATTTAACACTTAGCCCCGCTATAGTCAGGCGACAGCGACGTCTGCTGAGAGATAAGATACACCATTTGCTCCCTATTTTCTACAAAACCGAGCTATAGGTTTACTCCCTTCTTCACGGCGGCCATATTAATTTTATCCTTTGCACGCCAATCCGTAGATTGCGATGTCCTGTAAATTAAAATGCCTCGCGTAAATTAAAACTCACCGCGTGTTACGGCGACGCTTCGATTCTCCGCATAGCGGTCGTTAGTCATGCTTCCCAATCTAAAAGAATAAATAAACGAAAAAATAAGCTCTTCACTATTTCCGAAGGGAGTGTCGTTTCCTCTTTTTTCATATTAAATGCAGACAGCGAAATCGCATTCAGCATTTTAAGTTTCTAATTAGGGTCAATTAAAAATTCCACATATGCATATTACAGGGACAAAATACGTTCATGGAAATACATTCATTGAATTTGAAAGAAACGAACATTTGAATTTCTACAGATTTTGTATGGAACGGTTTTGCAGGAAATGAACATTTGATGTAACATCGACTATAAAATTGCCACATAAAAAACAAAGGATTTACATCGATTTCAGGTGAAAGATTCGCCACAACAAAAATAATAAACTTTACACTAAAAGAAGATAATTTTGCGTTTTTAAACTGTCTTGGGATAAATTTTCAGTGAAAAAGCGTCGTCTGCTGTGCGGTTCACAGCAGTGAGAAAAACAACAGTATGGATAAAGTGAGTCTGAATATCAGGACATCAAATTTTAAAAAACGTTGAACTTACATTAATTTCATAAAAAATCGAACTTTCCGCAGACGTGCTGTGAAAAAATAATTGTATTTATCTCAGACTAATGAAAACATATTTTTCATTACAGAGAATAAAGCACTTGATAATCTTGACACCGGTAGAAAAGTTCGCCATATTCACGGATTTTAACCATCACATGGTGTAGGGAATCACTGATGACCATTTTCAATAGAGAGTTTCCTCTCTATCATTTTTATACTGCGAGTCTTCGAAATACATTAAGTTTTCCTGTCTATATACTTCGTGTCCGCGGTTAGATATTCTTTCATTCCTATTTCTTGTACCTTTCATCACCTAGTGTAGAGAGCAATAGGGCGTCGAAAGGAACAAGAACTGGGGATGAGAGAACATCGAACCACGGACACGAAGTATAAAGATGATAGAAAGGAAACTCTCTATTGAAAACGGTCATCAGTGATTCCCTACAATGATACATAAGTTGTGAGATCCGTCGGTATTACAGTTTAACATGGATTTACTCATATTTTGTCTTCTTTCGCAAATAACGTTTAAACTTTATCCGCGGAAAATTTTATCTGCAACAAAATTTAACCATAGTTTTTTCTGTTTGGTAAAAGATTGATAAATTTAGAATCCTGTCCATCATTCGTTACAGTGAATTGATTTTTTGATTTACGTCAAATTATTTGATACCTGTCAGCTGATAAAAAATATAATGAGTGAAGGATAATTTTACATTCGACTGTCAACGATTTTCTGATCCTTTATAATAGACCCGACAACTTCAATATGTGGAAGCGTCATGAAAACATTACGAATCGAAAAGGCCGTCTATCTACTGACGCCAGTCAGAACTGCCAGATAACACGATTAAAGTCACAGTTTTTCTCTGGTGGTGCAGTCTCATACAGACGTCGCTCACCTTTTTCCAAAACACGAGATTGCATTACCAGCTGTCAAGGAGCACGACAACCGCGTGTCAATTTTCTCTCCTTCGGTTCCAGTTTTGGGTTAGAAACTGTCCGTAAGATAACTACGAGTTTGTTGGTGCAAAAAGAATCTCTGGGGATTGACCTGAATTCAAATATTTTTCAACTTTCGCAATACACGGCAGACTTAATTCTGTATTCAGAATTGTATGTGTATATACAATTGTACATTTTTAAGTCTATTCAGAGGATATTTATTCTGTCTTTGTCAATAATTAGATAATTTGCAATGAATGAAAATATTGACGCTAGTTATTTTAGGAAGATAATTGAACACATATACCAGATTATATACTCGCCTGTCAATTAATGTTTGAATTTCTAGCATTGAAAATTTGCTGAAAACGATTTCAATAATACATCATGCTGCAAGCATGTATGTTTGTCATCGCGATAGGAACAGCCATTTTATTCAAGTTTAATGGGCATATTGCCATCAACAATCAATAGTGTTACTATTAGAAATTCGAGAACTGTGGCTGACATTTATGAACGATGTATTTCACCCCTGCTCTTGACAAGTTTCATCGATATGACAATTCTTCGTCCCTATTATATCCCTCTATCTTCGTCAAAATGACGTGGTGTATATTTCCGCATTCAGAAATGTATTCTATAATTGCTATACGAGACTGGAGAAGAGCCACATACAGAATAAGAAACTTTATATATAATACTATACATAAAAAATATAATAAATTATATAATAATTTATACATATATATTTGTTTGAATTCAAAAGCGTTATCAACTTGTCAGTTGTGAAATTATTTATTCCGAGATTCAATTAATTGAGAAGGTGTGTTTTTCTGGATATTTAAATAGAATATTTAAATATGTATAATAAAACAATAATAACAATAACAAAGTATTAAAATTCCAATGAAACATTATCTTCCCGTGTAGACCTAGCGAAAGCATCGGATTGAACTTCTTTTGGTATCAATCCGAATCATTCCGGAATTAGTATCCGAACCATACAGTTTCATTCCGATCTTATCAGGATGAAATTTTCAATCCGAATTAATCCAAATCAATCCGAACCTTCAATGCGAATTATTCTACCAATCCGAATTCATCAGTATTAATCCTAACTTTCAATTCGAGTTAATCTGAATTGGTCCAAATTCTTCGGAATCATTCGAATTTATTCCAAAGAATTCCGATAAATTCAGATAGACCGGATTAATTCCAAATTCATTCAGATTGAAAATTCGGATTCATTCGGATTAATCCGATTTATTCGTTGTTCTGGACTGTATGAGGAATTTGAACTTTTAACAACAGATATTAAATTTATTAAATAAAACTGGGAAAATACAAGATTACACTGTAGTAAATAGGATTTTTAAATGTAAATAATTAGTTTAACATAAGAAAAGGTTTTCGCGAGAGGCCAAAGTGCATTGCTCGGTAATCGTGTCTTGCTACTTTGATACTAAATTGAAACTAAACTCTGATTTCTCAAACGGTTTTTCTCTTGCCCTTAGCGTCCAACGTTGCCACCTTTTCGCAAAAATCTGACAATTCAGCATCGCGGGATTTCCTAATTCAAAATTTCTGTACCACGTTTCAAACATAAATATCGAAATTACTCGTTTACAAATAAAATTTAAATCTTTAAAGAATAAACATTCTCAGATCATTCGAGCGTCAGTAACATTCGTATTGAAAGTTCGGATTAATTCTAATGAATTCGGGTGGCGGATTCATTTGGATTCATCTTGATTAAAGTTTCTGATCTCTTTTGAATGTGTTTCGAATTTGCTAGGGTAGTAATATGCTTATATTAGGTTGTCATCGGTATTTCTCGTTGCATGGCTGACTATAACATACCTATTCCCCTTAATATATTAATTCAACAGAAGTAGTAAGGATATTTTCCCATCCTATCTGAACTCCTTTTTAAAACACCTTTTTACAATTCCTGTTTCAAAATGATTTTCCCCAACCATTTCCTGCCCTGTATCACATATTAATATTCCACTTTTCCTATACTTTTTTTCACATCCTTCTCTAAGCTTTTTTCAAACCTGTTTGTCCACATCCACTTTTCAAATACGTTTTCCAAAACCCCCCTTTTGAGCCCCTTTTTCAACCTGTTAAAATCCTTGGAACTCCATAAAACCCCAATAATAATAATAGTAAAATCTCGAATTAATCCGATGGTGATTCAAAATCAATCCGAACTTTTGATCCGAATGAATCCGCCAATCCGAATTAATCAAAATTAATCCAATCTTTCAATAAGAATAAATGCAATCGATCCGAATGAATCCGAGTTTATCCAAATTTTCGAAATCATTTGGATTGATTCAGATAGACCGGATTAGTTTAGATTCATTCGGATTGAAAATTTTGATTCATTTGTATTGACCGGATTCATTTTCATTGAAAATTTGGATTCATTCGGATCGAAAGTTCGGATAATTTCTGATTAATTCGGATTGGCGGATTCATTCGGATGAAAGGTTCAGATTGCTTTTAAATGGGTTTCGGATTAATTTGGATCGAAAACTTCCTTTAAATTAGATCGGAATGAAACTGTTTGGTTCGGATACAAATTCTAGAATGATTCGGATTGATTTGGAATGAACTTCAATCCGAAGCTTTCGTCAGCGTATACAATATTTTGAAATACAATATGGGGAAATGAAGGTAACACATGACCCTAGCGAAAGCTGTGGATTGAAATTCATTCCGAATCAATACGAAATTTTCCGAATTATTCCGGAATTTGTATCCAAATCAAACAGTATTATTACGATTTAATCCGAATGAATACGTCAATCCGAATTAATACAAATTAATGCAAACTTTCAATCCGAATAAATACGGTCAATACAAATGAACTCGGATTTATCCAAATTTTTCGATATCATTTGGATTGATTCAGATACACCGGATTAGTTCGGATTCATTCGGATTGAAAATTTTGATTCATTTGAATTGACCGGATTCATTTCGATTGAAAATTTCGATTCATTCGGATTGACCGGATTTATGCGCATTAAAAGTTCGGATAATTTCTGATTAATTCGGATTGGCGGGTTCATTTGGATGAAAGGTTCAGATTGCTTCAGATTGATTCGGAATGAATTTCAATCTGAAGCAATGTTTCTCGTGTTGTTGCACGCGTATAATATTTCTAGTATCGAAAAAATTCCGCAACTTCTACTTAGTTCCCAATGTTTGAAAGTCCGGGTCACTTAAAAAAAAACCCCTGAAGATGAATATGCTCAAGTGGCGCTCACGCTTTGAGAGGGCGTAACTAGAAAGAAACGAACGCGATGAAAGTCGAAGAAAGTGGAAGATGGGATGACAGCGAGGGTATATATTTTGGGCGCTCTGGAGTCTCGACTCTAGAGTCGATTGTCGAGTCAAAGGCGCGAAGCTTTAGGAATTGAAGCGGTATGGAGAGTGTAAATGCTGTCAGGGGTGAAACGGGTTACCAAGTGGAGACAAGGGGTTATTCGGGGCGATAAGGGGTAGCACGACAGGCGTACGTACGGCAGGGGGAGGAACGGCCATAAAACAACGGGCGCAGTCTGCTTGTTATCCAGACACCGTAAACTCTGCGTATGAATCTGAATTATGGAATTATATGGCGCAGTAACTCATATCCTTGGCGCATGTAGGGTGGGCTCTGAGACCCCCTTAAATCATGGGCTACACTCGTTTGCCGGCTCTCCAGGAGCGTAGCACGACGCGGGGCGCTCGCTCAGCAGCAACGAGCAAAGGAGGACATGGGACCCCATAAAGAGCTTTAGACGCGTTGACGCACCGCGCTGGACCTCATAAAGGCGGACCGACCCGTTCGTTGCCGCAGGAGAGCTTGCGCTGGACATTAATGGCCACCATAAAGATGTGGACCGCGTTCTGTCCACGGCGTATCTGGAGCATAATTCACAAACCAGCGTCTCGACGTCGACCAACCCTACAGTAGACTATAGATTATAGAGTATACAGCGAAGACTCGAGGGTTGTCGGGGTGCCTTGATGACAATCTCTTTAGCACAAAATCCTCAATGTGGATCTGATGCGACTTAACTAATGCACTAAGTCACTCTACTTCATCAAGTCTAGACTAAATTTATAGGTATGCAGTACTCTAGCGAAAGCTTCGGATTGAAATACTGTTGAAATACATTCCGAATCATTCCGGAATTTATATCTGAACTAAACAGTTCCATTCCGATCGAATCCTAAGGAAATTTTTATTCCGAATTAATTCGAAATCCATTCAAAAGCAATCTGATCCTTCAATCCAAATGATTCCACCAATCCGAATTAATCTTTAATTCCGAGATATTACAGTTAAATATCCAGTTTTCTCCATGATAAGAAGAACCTTGTTTCCGTCCAGTTTCCGAAGCTGAAAATCTTGAATGTCACAGAAATTGACGGATAAATAATCTATTTACAGGAATGTGTGGATGAAAAGTACGTGGTAGATATGCCTAAGTTATGCAAGCGCAAAAGACCTCTATGAGTATTTCGCCGTAAATGTCGGTTCTTTCATATAACGAGAGCCGTTGACTTCACCGAGCAATATTCCACTACATTCTATACGTTCCCGACTGACAAGCCAGCCAATAACTTTAATATTATCGTTGCGTAGATACGCTAAAGAGGCCATATAAAATTTTGTTTATTATGTTTTAGTCGATAAACGAGAAACGTTAAATTGCTAAGACGTTGAATTGCTTTCGGTTGACCTCACGCTCTGCATGACGTTTTAATGACAAAACCCGTCTTACTCACAAAGTGAAGAGGACCTCCTCGTCGTATAATATATCGTTAGCAGTCGACTGTTGAATGGAATCATAAAATGTGCCAAGAAACATGAAATGGGCCAGACGGAAGGACGGCACCGGAATAACCAGTCCGCAGTTCAAAATTCAAATTTGAACCGCGACCGGCCCGAATAGACCAATTCGAAATGCAAAGCAAGTCTGACAATGACTGACCACAAAGCGAGTGAAATATTGTTTCGGAAATATTCTCTGGACGTGTTCTTTGAAAACATTTGCGATACACGTTACTTCAAGTGCAACATAAAAAACAAATATCAAAAGAGTTATAAATAAGAATGAAGACGGCATGCTCTTTGCATTTCACATGCAATAATATATGTCTTTGTCACGACTGACTGCTATACTCCATTATGACAACCTTTCCTGTAAGAAGAGGCACATTAAACAGAATTTAAACTGTCAGCATATGAGGTTCAATTTATTATTTTAGAGTACCATGTCAAACTTGTTTTTCTTGGTCAAAGATTATGAAATTTTGGACATTTCAAGGCCTAAAATGTTTTAAATTTCGAACTATATACTCCCCCATCCTACATAGAAAAAAAAAAGAAAAAAAAAAAGGGAACAAATGTCCATTAAATCAAATTTGAAATGATTTAATATTGGATATCAGTCAGTGCATTTATTATGAGGCGCAGGAATATTTCCCAAATTCCATTTATCAAAATTCCCATTTCACCGAATTTCATATATATTATCGAATCATCAATAGCTCTAATTAGTATGCATTTGAATTATCAGTCTATCTAATCTTTCTTGCTCCGAATTCACATTAACACTAATTTCTATATACCCGAATTTTCATTTGATCTAATTTCTAATTTTCCGAATTACTATTTAACCTAATATCCGTTTTTCCTACTTTACATTTGTGCTAACTTCAATTTTACCTACTGATCATTTGTTAATGTGAATTTCCAATCTTAGTATCCACACCTACTTAGTAGGTAAGTAGAAATTTCACCAGCGAATTGCGCGGGTTATTCAAATCCCGTTGATAATAATCCCATTAGAAAAAAGTCATGGCCTGAAATATCGAATTGAACAAAGTCGAATATCGAAAATTCTCGAATTTGTCTCGAGAAAATTATCGAAATAAGAAAAAAAGTATTGAGCATATTAAATGTAGAAAAGAACATAGAACATAGAAACGGCAGTGGCACTAGTATATAATAATATCGAATATAATAATATTTATAATAATATCGAATAATACGGTACAATAATAATTAATTACATATTCCTTACTTGCCTACAACACTTCAAAATTATCGAATAGTGTCAACGGGATTTGAATAACTCGCGCAATTCACTGGTGAAATTTCTACTTACCTACTGAGTAGGTGTAGTTACTAAGATAGGAAACTCATATTCAAATAATAAAATCTTGGCTAAATGATAATTCTGTTACACGGAAATTCTCACTAAAATGAATTTTCAGGTTGAAATTCATTAAAAACACTTGAAGTTTTTTTAAATCTCTTTTAATCCTTAAATGCTTAAACTCTTCTAAATTCTTTTGGCAAACCGTGAAATAGCTTCAAATATTTTCAACTACTCTGGGGAATATAACTAGCGTTAATTCCATTTTCGCCTTTTCCATTAACGACTTTTCCCACTTTATGAAACTTCACATGTGAAAGCAGCCTCTCTTTTTATTACCGTTCTTAAAAAAAGGTGAAGTGTAAAAGGCAGGCTTTTGTCAAACATGATTTAATTCCACGCGTTGACGACCAAACGTTTACGTTTACGTGACAAACCGAACCAGTTTAAAGAGCTCTTTCTGGCACGAGGGCTCGTAAAGGGTCTTAGTTCCCTTGAATTAGTTGTTTTAATTTTTTTTCTATGGGGTTTGAGACTACGCGTCACGTTTTGACGCACCACATAGCTTCGTGAAAGCCTCCGTATTTTCCGGCACATAAACTGTGCCCAGAATTCGTTTCACGCCTATATCCTGTTTTATGGCCCTTTGCCATGGTATATTGCACTTTCGTATACCATAATCCACGGTTTAACCACCGAGGAAATACGCCATGGAAACATTGGCATGAGTATACCTCGCGGTATATTTCTACTCGCTCGCCTTTGTTTGGATACTTTTGAATGATGTATATATACGTTTTGCCGACTTGCAACCCTCTTTGCACTTTACATTCTCTTAACCTGAAGATTGTATTTCTCTTTTTAAAGGGAAACATTACAACCTTTCCGGGATTTTAGATGTTGCCTTTTGCCTTCAATTTTAAATTCTTATTTTATTTAATACACTAGCATGTATGTTTTTCTTTTTACAAGTTGAAGTCGTTCCAACGCCAATCAAATTTGAAAACTATAATGTATGCCAGATTCTTGAGACATTTTTAGAGAGAAACAATTTTTTTAGAAAAAAATTTCAAGAGGTTTCTAGAAATTTTAAGGGAATTTGATCATTTTTAAGTGATTCTTACGAAATTCAAAAGAGAGGATTTTAAAAAGATTTTGTAGAATTTTAAGTGTTTTAGAATATTTTGTGAAATTTTTAAGGAATTTATGCAATTTGTAGAGACTTTTACGAATTATTAGCGATTTTAAAATAGATGTTATAAAATGTGTTGCTTTGGAGAAATTTTAAGAGGTTTCTAAGAATTTAAAACGATTTCAAAGAATTTTTCTAAGTGATTTCTAAGGTTGGTAAAATTTTTATGGGATTTTATGGAATTTTATGATATTTTAAATCATTTTAAGTGATTTCAAGAGACTTTTATGATTATTTAAAAAGATTTTGTAGAATTTACAAGGATTTCGAAGGTTTTTGTAAAATTTTAAGAGTTTTCAATGGATTTTTCTATTTTTTAAATTATGTAAATTTTTTTAAGGATTTCATGGAATTTGATGAAATTTCTAAGGATTTTAAAAGATGTTAAAATTGAAATTAAAATCACAAAATTTTTAAATGTTAAGAAACTTCAAGATGTTTTCAGTAATTTTGAGAGATTTCTACAAATTTTAACATGGATTTCAAAAGATTAATGATTTTGAAGGTTTTTATAAATTTTTAAGAATTTTGAAGAGATTTCTAGGAATTTTTAGCGTCGAGGGCAAACAAAAACGCGTGCGATTATTTTCTCTTTTTCTTACAATATGAAGTCATTCAACAGTTACAATAACAATGTATGCGAGAATTTCAAGAAATTTCGTGACAACACTTTTTTAAAATAGGATAATCATTAGAAAAAAGAGTAGTACTGGAATTCCTGAATTTCTTTCAATTTTTGAAAGATTTCAAGATGTTTTTGTATTTATTGGAATTTTACAGAATTTTGTTATAAGTAGGTGTATCAAGCTAAAGATATATGAAGCTTTTAAAAGATTTTAAAATATTTTAAGTGGTTTTAAAAAATTTAAATCGATTAAGAGAATTTTATGGGATTTTTAAAGATTTTAAAAGGAATTTCAAAATAATTCAAAATAGTTTCAAGATTATGAAGTAATTTTGGAAACAAAAAATGTTTTAGAATTCTCTAAAAATTGTTGAATTTCGTGAAAACATTTAAAATCTGTTGAAATTCTTTGAGATCACTTAAAAACTCTTGTTATCTTTTGAAACTTCTTTAAATCTCTAGTTATTAAACATTCTGCAAAAAATATGAGCATAAAATAATATAATAGTTTAATCATAATTATCTTAAACACCTGTTTAAAATTCCTAAAAATATGTCTGTGTTTTTCAACAATATAAATATTAGTTAATTTTCCAATATATAAATATAACCATCTTCTACATTTTCAGTTTTATTATATTACATTATTTTAAAGTGGGAATCCCAATGTAAGATTCGTGATAATGAGCACTGGTTTCAATCAGAGCCCTGTATTCTACTGTGCATGCGTCACGCGCGGAATATGATTGGTTGCTATTGGCGCGCAGTTCAAAATGCTAAAAATAATGTTTTTATTTTTTGTTATAAATAATGTCATTTTAATTTATAGAAATGTTTATTAGACTGGTATTTATGAATATTGATAAAAATAAAAATGAATTAAGTACATACTCTATTCATAGAAAGTATCTTATTATTTAAGTATTTTTTTATTTACAAAATATCCAAATAATTAATTTTTTTTCAAGGTTAATTAATCTTAGTCTAATAAAATTGTTTATAAGTTAAAATGTCCTTATTTATAGTAAAGAATAAAAATAATATTTTTTAACATTATACTGATGCTGATAGCTTATACTAACACAAACTCTGATAGAATACAGTTTTACCCTCCAATTATTCAAATAAATAGTTATCACATAAAGAACTGACAGTATGTTCATACAGTCTCATCTTGAAAATCTTAATAGAGGAGTCTGAAAGCTCGTGATGGTAAACGTAAATTGCGATTGAATTTCATCAAATTTTGACAGCACTTGAAAAGGTCGAGTATTGAGAATTTATCCGGCGCGGCTTGAACGAGGTATTGGATATTGGTGCTTGTATAATAAATTGATTTTGGAGTTACCAGCTTGTCTGAGTAATCAATCAAGCTCGAGCATCTAGTTCACGAGCGAATCCAAACTTGTTTATGTGCAACCGAGTCACGCTCGAACGATGACGTATTGTGGAATTCTGACAGAAGCGAGTGATGCATCATCGGCTAATTTGCAACTGAATCGCTTTGCCGTGAACGCGAGCGTTGCAAAATGTTTAATGTATACTGTAACTGGCTTCTGAAAACGGAAGCTTTTCATTTTATGCGTCAAGCCCGCACGATTTCCAACCCCCTGGAGACAACTAACAACAAGAGCAACACTTGTACTCAAACTTGTTGTGTAACTTGTTAAATACCCTCGGCTTTGTGCTTCAACTGCATCCTGTTATGTTAACTTTCTTTTCAAAGTAGAAGAATGCATTGCCTCGAAAAGGAAGCTCTGAAGAAAATGTAAATGTCTGCATCAGAGTACCTGTTGTCATTAAAAAAGGTGGAACGGTGAACAATTCCCAAGTACACGGAGAAAAATGGATAGTCAGGTTTTTACCAGGTTGACTATCTGGAGTTTAAAACTGACTACTGGATATGTTACTATTTCTAACGCAATTTATCGCTAACAATTAAACTCCACGGCTTGCTAAACTAGCATATGAAATATTTTACAAAAATATTAAATATTTTACTAAAATATTACACAAGCACTGCGCTTCTTGTAACAATATACATTTCTGATGAATGTTTGTACAAAATAACTGGTCGATAATTCGACAAATATAATTGCTTCACAATTTGGGCTCGAATTTCGGTTGAGAAATAAAACAAAGAACACAATTAAGATATGAAGGACACGTGAGAACATGAAAGGTTATGCTTATGCACGGCTCTTCAAAGTTGGCTGCCTGTGTGCGCAGCAAATGTTGGCTACCCTGCTTCCCATGGGAGAAATGGTGCCATTGGTCCAAATTTGGCGCGCGATTTAAAATCGAATTAACATTGATTGATTATCTCAGAGTGTAAACCTGCCACTCAGAATATATTCAAACAGACTATAAAATGATTGTCTCTCTGACTATTAGGATAAAATTATGGATGGTACTTGATACTATCTAGAAGGTCAAGCTGACCATCTATCTAAATTTTAACACTCCAAGTGTGATACTCCATTTTTTCCGTGTAGGTGAAACGGATAAACTGAAAAATGTGTTCATGATTAGAACGACTAATTTTAATTGCAAAAAATCTTGCTAAAGGGAGATGAGAGATTGTGGATAAGAAAGGAGTTTAATAAGTTTTGTGTAGTGTCACGATTGAAAGATAGCATGCCTACCTGCGCGTTAACAGGGATGGGTTTCACAATTTCCACCACGATATAGTCGGCGGTTTGCTTTACATAAAATAACCAAGATCAGCGATTTCAGAAGCCATAAGCACTCATCTCGTGCGGTAGACCAACCCTCCTCCACACCCAGGGTGCCTTCATACTCTTCCATTATCAATAGCTATACGCTCGAGCAGAGCCACCACATTTATGCAGGGCCGCGTACATAATAGGCCCCTTTTCACCGACGGTCTTATTAAAATTTCTGATCAGCTGGTGGTGAACGGTATGCAAATTGCTCCAAAGAGCTTCAAAGGAAGAGAGATGGGGTGCATTTCAACGTGATTCTCTATCTGGCTCTCACTTCTGGCGATCAAAATGAGAAAAAAAATTCAAGACATAGTATTATGAAATTAGTGGAAAATTGATATAAATAATATTGTAATGATATTGTAAAATAATTAATTCAGAATGGTCTTGTGGAGTCCTTGCCAGTTTTCTAGATTAGGACTAATCAAGGCCCCACCAAAACCCCATGACCCATCAAAAATTGTTTCAAATTGAAATTCCTTAAAGTCAATTGAAATGTCTTAAATTCACGGGCAACGCCGGATGAAATTTCTGTTAGCAATTATTAAAATGCTGTCTCATTGAATCAATAATCCCCGATTCCTAATGAAGAATCTCTTATAAAGACTTTTCATTTTCAAATTGTTCAGATGTCACTTTGACATCCATGAATAAATTACAATTTTAGCCTTGAATGTAAATGATCCTATTACGCAATTATAAATCTAAGCCTCTTACAAGTCGATAGACTTTAGACTTTGTAATTTGATTGACAGGTGAAAGTGGCACCTGACAATCCTACGCTGAGAGAATTATTGATGATAGTATTATATCGAAACTAATCAGAAGCTACAGAAATATGATACGAGCAATAAAGTACGTAATTCTGAAATGACAATTGATGGATTACAGTTCACAAATATTGGCTTCTCTTTATAAACTTCCTACTCTCTAAATCTGAATTAGTGAAAAGTCAGTCATTAATTTACTTTAGAGAAAGTTTTTACTAATTATTAATTGTATTTCAATGTGTTTTACTTATATAGTAATTTTCATATTTTCACCAAAGTTTTAGTGAAAAAAAGTGAATAACAATTAGTTATTAGCATTTTAAACTGCCTGCGAAAATAGCAACCAATCAAATGCGCGAGCGCATAGCATACGCAGTTGTTATCAAGTAAGATTTGAGATTCACTTTTATTTATGATCAACAAAAAATTGTTTGTTATTTTCATATTGATATATAGTTTCTCCAATGTACAAGAAAATTGATGTAACACTTCATCAAAATGCAAATATAATAGCTCAATGAGCATAATAATTTACGTATATTATGTACATTACGTAATGCATTGAAGCAATTACCCGTTTTTCTCACTCATGCCATTCTAGTTGCCATAACTGTAATTCCGCTATTCTGAGATAGAAGATTCAGTTGATTTGATAATTTTCAGTGTGAAAAGGCTATTAATATATCAAGCCAATCATTAACGAGTCTACGTGAATAAATCGCTTCGATGATTCTCACATACAGGTAATAGAGGCGATAAGCGTATGTTTCAGATTTTATCAGTGATTAGAAACTATCTCAAAGAAGTATTTTTAGCTAATTAATTTAATGATGATAATTACGTAAATCGTCTACCGCGGTATGTGAAGATGCGTCAGACTAACATTCTATTTTATTATCATTATGAAGGTTGCGTAATAAGAGCTTTCGTAATAATTTCATTTGCTCTTAAAGACATAATGAATTCTCAATTTTGTAATTATGTAGCTTAACTCGGAAATATTATGCAATGTAATTCAATTTAAATCTTTCAATGCGGAAAAGCAGAAGCTCGTTGAAATCAAAAGCATCCGATTTACTTAAAGTGAATGAGCCATGAAGAGATTATATAGTTATATATACTGGTTATGATTCTGTTAAAACTAGTTTTTGTAGAAGCTCCTACAGGGAGAAAGAAATATCATTCTTTCTCTTTTAAAAGTAGATTTGTAATCTTGAATACGGGATGTGAAATTATGGTGTGTTTTTTTGTTTTTTTTTTTTTTTGTATGATTCGTAGCTTATCATAAACATTTGCATCAGCTAGTCGGAAATCCAAAGAAGGAATTGAGCGTCATTATATCAATAACTTCATTCATGGAAATAATACTTTGAATACTTTGAAACTTTTTATTACTCGTTTTCCAAATTTGGTATGACAATAATCGCTTGCATCTCGAGCCATGATTGCTTTTTTTTACGGACTTGAACTGCCAAATTCAGATGCTTGATAAACGCCAATTACCATTATTTCTTATTGCTCACATTAGTAATAATAAAGTTAATTAAAAATGAAAGAGAAAATGACTAATAATTGAAACAATGACTATCAAGACATTCAGATAATTTTAACACAAAATATTATTCTTGGGTAATTAAATGTTACACATTCATTAAAATTATTATAACATTCATTGATAACTTGATATTCTTGTTACTTTCTCTATTTGAAGTAGAGTTCTATTGTGGCGCAAACTAGAAGTTGCGGTCTAGAAAAAACTAATCGGGACCGTATTTGGTGCTTTCTTTAGTAGGACTGTGGAAGGAAATTAGGATCCTTTCTAAATTTCTACACGAGCTTAAATCTAGCGTTAAATCTACAAACGGATTTGAACTGTAACAAAAACTATAATTTTTTTATGCTGCTTATTTAATGATATAATTAATTAAGATTGTCTGTTCGAAGCACAATTGAGACATTTGTCACCTGTAAACACACCTCACAACGATTACATGTCGAAAACTTCATTCTCCTAAGAAACCACAACCAATGACAAGTCTTCGGTTTGCCCACCGGAATGAGAGAATGGCTCCATCAATTCGGGAAGCTAATTGCAGAGGCTGCCTTACGGCGACCTCGCGTCTTGTTCCTCTGACTTTTACAGCCAGTCTTAAATCAAGACTCACAAATTACTTGAAAAATGCGTTAGTTCCTCCTCTGCACGCTCCTCACCTCTTCATCCTCCTCTGCATCTTCTCGCTTCCCCATTTCTTTTTATATCTTTTTTTTTTACATCGACACCATCGCTCCAACACGGAAAGAACGCAGTAAATCCTCGGTAAAGTGTTTTACTCAGGATCGACACGATACGATGTTCTACACGGATTCTTGGGATAACTTCACCTTCTGCCCTCGTTGGCTCTCCTGGTTACGCGCCCTCTCTTTGTCTAACGACGGCCCTTAGTTCGTGCGATCAAAAAAGAATGATCACACGCTTAGAGACGTATTTTCGTCTCGTTGCACCTGAAGAAGTAAAGAACAAACCAAGCGTTTTGTTTAGCTTGCAGTGCTGTACCACATCCGTTGCGGTGAATTAACGAAATTTTTCGGCGACGATCCTCCTCCTCGTTCGAAAGAAAAAAGAAAACATTCGGAGAACTATAGAGCTAGCCTTTGGGATCCAGCCTTGCATGAAAATCGATTCTGCGAAGCGTATCTGTAATATAAAAACTTCCTAGGAGGCTCTCAATCACACGATGGGGTACTAGCTGCTATTATCGGGGGTGGAGGCTTCAGTGCAGTAGCCTAATCATTCTGCTAATGTTCAGCGTCTCTATGTAATGTGCAGATTCACATCAGGTGAACCCTGCTAAAATTCATCTCGTTAGCATTCGAAGGCATCATGCTACCCCGCACATAAGTGGGAACCTCAGTGTTAAGTGACTAAAATTTTTATAGCACAAATTTTCTCTCCTAAATGCTAATTTCTTTGTGGATTTGTTTATAGTTTATGAATTGTAAAAATATTAGAATACGAACAAAAATATCTGATGTTTATCTCAAATAATTCGCTTGATTCATACTAACTCAACAGTTTTACACTATGATAAGTGTATTTTGCCAATAGTCCTATTGATATCCTAGTTCAGAGATCACTTGACGAGCTATAACTATATTGCGGTACCAGCTAAGGAAAAGCGTCTTCATTAGAGCCTTCAAACTAACATCAAATACAACTTGATGATATACTTTAATAGACCCCATTTACGATTCTCTAAAATCTGTTATCAAATCAATGACGCCAACCACTATATATATATAAAAGAAACCTCATATGTATAGAAAGAAATTATAATTTATGATCGCTTTATACTCAATATCTCCTTTTCTGACAATCTTGTCTCTCTCACCCAAATTAAAATCAGAACTCTTTCCTAGAATCCCTTTCCCAACCTATCGTGCAACAAATGCCTCTATGTTGAAACTGTATCATTTCGGATATGTATCTACATGACTACTCTGGAGCACGTAAATATTGCATAATTTTGATTGGATCTAGATGACAAAACATGAAGAGCAATGGATTATAAATACCAAGAGATTGAACTAGATACGCGTTTGTCAGGTCATCTTTGCTCAAATCAGTTTTCGAGAATATCAGCCATTCTAAACCTCTTCAGTTGAATTCAATCAAAAGTCAAGGTTTTCCAGCGGAAATCAATCAATTCAACTTTCTCAAGTTGAATTCGAACAATTTAACTAATCCAAGGGAATAAAGATAATATTGACAGACTTCACGCAAAGCCAACAATTTCTAAAGATAAGCAAGGTTTCATTAAATCATCCTTTATTCCTCTTAAAAATGAATCTCAAGGCTCATTATTCTCATGCATCTTTTTTTTTTTTAAGGGAGGACTGAGGATAAGGAGGAGGACTGCAGTTTCGGCTACTTTTCGACGGAATATCTCCCTTTTCTATTCCTTTCCAACATTTTCAACCCCTTTATTTTTTTTCCATAAGAGTGTTTATGCTACAAAGATTAATCTTTGTAGCATAAACACTCTTTGTAAAATAAAATAATTTTTCTATCAATAATTGTGCAAATCATTTTTGACAATTGACCAGACTAGTATATCCTAATGTTTTTTTGGTCGCTGAATCCAAATCCGATGTCCGCTTGACCCGATAAGGTCAAATTTAAGGTCATTTCAAGGTCAAGTGTGTTTATTTTGACAAAAATTAATTTTATTGTATGGAGAGTTCATATGGCAACTGCAAAAATAAAAAAATGTGTCTTCACGGTTTATGTTATCAAAAAAGTAGAATACATATCTAGACGTAAAATTTCGCGTTCTTTTAGATTCTGCAGTTAAAAATTCATTTTTGGAAGAATAAACGCATTTGACCTTGAAATGACCTTCAATTTGACCTTGTCGGATAAAACGGACATCGGATTTGGATTCAGCGACCACAAAAATATATAGTAATAATAATTTGAATCAAGTTGACTATTTTTTCAGGATTTGACCTTGAATTGAAATTAAAATTTAAACCTTGAACCTGACCTCACTGAAACAAACGAATACCAGATTCGGATTCAGCAACTCAAAAAACTAGTTTGGTTCCGGGAACAGGACCTTTTTTTTTGTGTTCCCGTGTTATCCTTATCCCTGTTGTAGAACCTTCTGTTCTTTTCCAAAACGAGGAGCTTCTGCCCTAAAATTGACACTATAGATATCTTTTGATTCTACTTCTACCTTCAGTTTTATCAATTTCTATATATTGGCTTCTTTGGAATTTTTATTTGCTAGTCTCTTAAAATTTCTCTTTTAAACTTTTGAAATCCCTTTGTAAAAAATGTATATTAAAAAATTACTTCTGAAATATTTGTAACAATGATAGTAATAATGTAAAAAAAAAAATGAGTACGGCACGCGGTATTCCCAAGCGGTCACCCATCCAAGTACTAACCGCGCCCAACTTTGCTTAACTTAAGTGATCGGACGAGAACTTGTGTTTTCAAAGTGGTATGGTCGTACCCAAGATTATTTTTTATTTAAATCGAACGAATCCCTGAAAACTTTAAAAACCTTACCATTTTTCCATTTTTTCATGCTGCATTTTATATATTGATAACATTATTAATAAAAGAGAATTACGAATCAACGCTATAATTATGATGCAATAACGATCCAATTGAGTAAAGATGTAGTCAATTTCATCTACGAGGCGTCGATTAAAAATTGCAGATCGATTACTCCAGATGCTTCTCCTCGTTTTTAATTATCATTTTCATCAAGTTACTGACTAGGATCGCGTGTCAGCTTGTCGATCCGCTTGAAATATCTTTGCTGGAACTGATCGGTTCACTTTTGCATTTATTCATCCGGTTTGTGAGCGGAGTCTAATTACTCAATCGGAGATCGATGATAAAGTCGACTTTAATGCTGCTTTCAAATCTAGAGATATTATCTACCTTGAATTCATATTTTCATCCCAATCAGTGGAAAAAAGATTCCGTAGAGATTTTATTAGCGTGAAATGATGTGTCATCACGGTATGCTCTCCCGTTAATTAATATTTTAATCTGTATTATAATAATGACTATACATTATAAAAATAAGTCTGTTTTCACCTTCTTATTTAAACAATTGCCAAAATGAGTAAATATTTGACTATATATCCCTTCTTCTTTTATCATTCTTGATCTGTTTACCTCGGGCATTTTCTCTTTGAGCATATATAAACCACATACTTATATTTATGCGATACGATGCGGCAACATTGATTAGACAGTTCAAAGTCAAGAGGAGTCGAAACTGTCTGTGTTTGCTGAAGGTGATTAGACCTTCTCGTCAAACTGACACTGGGACCAAAATGTTTGTGCTCCCTCAGCTTGAATCAGAAAGGATGACAGTGATAAATGAGAGTTTGGTATTTAATAGACTGATCGATGTTGTTGCTTTGAGAACATAAAAGGAAAGAACGCGAAACGATTGAAACAGCTGTGCGATGATTCTTAACAGGAGTTTCATGTCAGCGTGCCATATTTTCGAGCTTTTGACTTGAGAAGATTACAAATGTTTCAAACCAATTTTACATTTTAATTTGAAGTTTCACATTGTCTAAAATTGTTACGCTTACAGTTGAACCTTTATAAATGAAAGTACATCAATAATTTTCAAACCTTTCGTAATTAACTGGCAGATTTAAAAAAATAGTGTTAACCTGCCTACGCATCAATTGTCAGTCAGTTATCTCCATACACCCATTGCAAAATTTAATTACTCCCCGCTGATATAATAGATGAATATATTCTATTCACAAGATTAATGGTCCATTTCCCTCCTTGAATAAGAAGAAGACAAGTGGGAAGTGGTTGAAGCTTTATGAAATGTCAACTGAAAAGTAATACATTGATTCGTTGGTTAAGGAAACCTAGATTGAGTCTCTTAGCTCGAGAAGAGCGTTGTTTTACGAGCAATAAAAGCGACGAATTATAAATCGTCTTCTGAGACAATAGGCCCACGCAACTCGCCTATTCGACTTTTCCAAGCTGGAACGCGTTATGAATTATCTCGACGAGAACTTGTCATCCATAAGTGCAAAATGATTTCTTGGTGCTTATTTATGAACAACCCACGAGAACTCGGCGGGGAATCGCAATTACAGAATAGTTTAAAGTGAGAGGTGTGTGTTCAGGCTGGCATTGGCCACGGAGAAGGTACATTACGTGAAGGTCCAGAAAATCGTAAAGGAGTAAGTGCGGTAGTTCAAGAATCTTGTATTATTCAACAGCTTCAGTTATAGAGCCCATGGTTCCCAGCAGACTGCTGAGCAGTGGAGCCAACAATTGCTTAACAAATCTTCGACAAAAGCATTTCCTGGAATAAACAAGAGCCCTGCCGCAATTCACTGCGATTTTCTTGATCGTGGTTACATCCTCTATTTGCAGGTCTCTGACACGAAGACTTTGAGCCTTCTTGCCGAAATAATCAAATCATCAAAGCTTAGACAGCTATTTTCTCTTCGTCACTAAATCGTTGCAATTGTCTCAGCTTCTGCTATAGAATTTCCTGCCAAGTACCCATGAATTACGCTTATTGCTTAGATAACGTTTCCTTGAAACGTTACGGTATTGATGCAAGTCTTTCAGATTTTCCCACGTTGTAGCAATTGTGCTCTTCATGAATTAAAGAAAGTATTCGAAATAGAAAAATTTGTAGGAGATACTTTCGAACATTTGTTTCACGTGCTCAGTCATAAATAGATACAAAATCTTGTGACACCGAAGACCGACTTCATGTTCATTAGCCGGAGCAAGGCAGCGAGTCGACTCATTAAATTCTCTTATCGCCTTGCACGATCGTAAGCATTTCGAGCGCATCGGCCTCACGTGCTCGCGATTCGCATTCGGCTACGAAACCGACCAGGCCAGAACTGTATGTACAAAAAATGCAATTTCCAAACCCTCGTCACGCAATCTTCTTTAAGTCTTCCTCTTGTCGAAGCACGCGATCGCATGATTCTTCGTCTCCTCTCCCCCCACCCCCCCTCTCTCTCTTGAAATTTTCTTCTTAATGACTGCTCAAACTGTTATCATCGACAAACATTCCTCATGTTTTATGAATCATTCCAGATTCTTTTTCTTAAGATCCCTTAGATGGCCTTAGTTGTATGTGTGTATGTTTATTACCTCAAAGAATTAATACATAGTTCCATGGCAAGAGGAGGCGGCCACTGTTAAAAAACTCAGTGTAATTAAAACTAATTAACAATAAGTAATACTTTATAATATCGTATGTACAATGTTATTAATCAAGCGAAAATTCCAGGGTTTGTACGTGACAACAATAAGTGAAGGTCGTTATTGTTGATCGTAACAACGTTGCGCAATTAATAATTCCTTCCGGGCAAACAGATTGGATATTTGATAAGGATGTGCAGAAGATCTCCCTTTTCTCTATTACATAACTGAGAAATTTGTTCTGGATCTATTTCTGTTGTTCCAGCTTTTTGATGGTCATCTTAATTCATGAATCTGGTACAGGTCTTTATATCTGAGTGAAAGGTGTTAGTATCGGCCAACATTTGTATGGTGCTGGAAGAGATACTGGCGCAGATCTGTACTGGTGCAGTACTGTTGCAGTATTGCAGCACAATACTGACCGAATAGTACAATACTGACCCAATAGTAAAGTCAGTATTATGCCAATTTGGCTACCCAATATTGGTACATTACAACTGGTGCAGTACCGTGCCGCTTGTAAGTATTGACTCAATCATGTAATCATTGAAATCCAGGAAATTGTGACTAATACCCTCTCCTTCCAGACATCTAATAAGTCGATCTAACCAATTAAATATAAAATTGCAACTGTTTGCAGGGTAGACTTAGTTCTCATCTAACAACAAGGATCCAGGTGTATTTCTGGACAGATGAGCTTTTTCAAAGACACCTAGATATAATCCAAACCTACACAAATCTATAATGTGAGTCGCATACAATAAGAAACACATTGTGATCGAGACCGTCTTAATTTATTGCCCTCGCCTAAATTAATCCAGTTCCAGCAATTGTTACATCACATTAAGTTAATGGTACCACATTCATTATTGTGTAATTTTATCTTTTTCCAATTTTCTTTCACAGATCAAGGGCTTGCAGTTCGCCCCTGGATACGGCTATAGGCTATGGACTCTACTTGGTTTTGTAGAAGCGTTGCCCGTGGGTGCAATTATCGGGAAAGAGGGACGAGGCGATGATGCGGGCTCACCACGTGCAATTACTCCTCGTAAATCACGAGAGTGAGAAAGAGAGCGATAGAGATAAAGATAGCAGAAGAGAGAATAAGAACGATTGTACAAACAAGTGAGGGAGATTTAGTGACGACGAGAGAAAGAGACCTATGGCTATGGAGAGCAGTCGCTTGTGGATTGCGGTGTTTCCCTGGTGTGGCGAACTCATGTGATATACGACCACGGATTGACGAGGTGTCGAGCCGCGAGATGGCAGCGGCGTAACCACCAATTACCCCTCGTAATTTTACTTGCCTGTCTGTTCGTCTACCTGCCAAGCTACCCCCGTTTAAGTCTAAAGGGTCTACATTTTTTGCACGACTGACATGACGAGCGAAGCTGAAGTTCATGGCAACGATCTAAGGCCAAGGGAGGTCGAGCTTGCAAATCTCGGCTAAAGGTCACGAATTGCTGATCGTTTAAGATGTGACGGATTTCTTGGATACTGTCTGAAAGAATTGTATAACAGGAATATTTTCACATAATATATGTTCTCAATTCGTCATCTCGGAAACCATGGAGTATAGATATAAGGAGTTGTCAATTAGTATAGAAATTACTTTGATACTCGGAAATTTATTGATCGAAAGTGATTATCTAAATGGATATTGTTTTTTGAAGGCTTTGTAAAGATATATAGCTTCGTCATTGTGAGTATGCTATTTTGTCTGCAAATTCTTTACGCTTAAATAAACGTCTTCCTGGGAAGTTTTATTTTATTAATTGGATCACTCAAATGGCACCCACGCATCTCTGAAAGTCTTATGCTTCTCTCACTTTGTTTTGTGGTTAGCATTGTATAATCTTTACTGGTTTGAGTTAATTAGCTGGCGTCCAAGTAAATCTTTTATATTAAACTGGAGCCCTAGTAGCAATTAAACCACGTTGCTCAGACCTTCATCACCGTAATTGTAACAGAGAATGATCATGATTCCATAAAAATGTCTGCATAGGAATTCAAGTACTACAGCGACTTATCTAAATGATATCCCCATCCCCACCGAAACTTCGGTAACTCAAAGCTCGACTATAGGGTGACGATCATGGCAGAAATGGCATCGATGAAGATACCGACGTGTACATTCGAAGCGATGAAAGCGACGCTGCTCAGCGGGTGGTACTTCTTAGTGCTTCCATTCTGCTCGCCATTGCACTGGTGAAGATGAAAAAAGAGGGTGAGAGAGTATCCACGAAGAGGAAAGAGAGGAATCATCCGCGTGGGCGGCCCGATCGGGTCCGGCTGCTCACCCTGGGTGGCGGGCTACTATCCCTACAGTATCTCATGGTTGCAGCACAGTGAATACTCGTGAATGCATGAACCGGTCAGGTATTATGATAATGCCCGGCTATCTATGCATCGTATCGACTTGTCGAGTTATTGTTGCGCCTTACCCGACGTCGCGACCTTCCGTTCCCGGCACCGCAGCGGCCGTCGCCAACTATACTCCACGACATAGTCACCACAACCACCAGGGTAGCTAAGGAACTGAAGGTCAATCTACAATTTTCTCTCAGGTTCGAACTTTGATCAGTTCTTACGTCTCATTGCAGAGAAACGTAAAAAAGTCCCATGGGTCATTGTTTCATGTTTTAGTGTTTCATACTTCACGAGACTCATGAAATGACTCCTAAGTATCGTCTGGATTATTATTGTGTCTACTCATCTCTTTTAAGAGATTTTAAAGAGTTTTATCATACTTATTCCGTATCCGACACGAAATTTGCTTCGCACTTAGGATTCGTTCTAGAGAGACCTTAAGCGAGTACTCGACGAGACTACACCTTCGCTGCCACCTCTTTCCCTTACATTCTTACAAGAAGAAGACCCTCTATCTGATCCTGTAAAGTTCTACGCCTCTGTGGCCAGAAAGGTACGCGGCTGCCTCTTTATCTCCCTGCATTATGCAGTGCGTGTCCAGCATATCACCTAGTGAGACAAGCACCCAAGCTCATTTAGCAAAGGACCTACTATCTTTCAGACCTTCCAGACCTGCCAGACTGCGCGATCTCACAGCCCGAAGCCTCTTTTAACCTCAGGTCCTGCGCTAAAGGAATGCCCGCTGACTTTGCATCTACAGGAATACCGCTCATTTCTTATCGACGGCGCCACAGCACGAGTCTTTCGTTTTCCTATACGACCTGCTTATATTTCTAATCAACTAGTATCAGTGGGATTATCCAGGGTTTATATATATTATTCCTGGGTTAACTATAACCTTAGGCTGACTATTCATAGTAAAAATGGGAAGCAGATAAAAGCAACTTTATGAAATGTTCACTAGGATAGACCATAAATAATACCAAAATATGAAATTCAAAAAACTGAAGGTGCTCTTAAAAATGTATTTGTTCCTTTTTAAGTAAAAATTATATAGTAAAAGGAGGGCATTAAGTGCCGATTTGTGCTCCCCGAGCGGCAAATAAAACAGGCGTGATTTCGAATAGATTTTGATCCGTTGAATACAAAAATAACGATTATTAGGATTTGATACCCAGGGAAAATGTAGGTATTGAAGGTGAACGTGTAAACTCATAATTCTGTAGACAATAAATTTTCCACGCATTTTTCAAATGTCTCTTCGCAATTATCTTTAAAAAACAGTGGTTGGAAATTTATGTTAGTCAGCATTTTCTGACCTGCTAAATTGAATGATAAGAATTTTAGTTGCTATATTCTCGACTAAATGGAAAAAAGAACATTAAGTTGTAAGTCGGTTTTTTAAACCGAATTTCAAATTTTCAATTCCGTACAATCATTTTCAGTTATTTTCAGACATAACCACATAAACAGATAACATTCTTATATTTTCTGAATCGAATATATAATTGTTACCACTTACAATAAATCAAAATCAAGAAAAATAAGTAAGTGAGATAAATTAATACTACATGATTTTTTTCTTCAAAAGGGACAAATATTTTCGAGAGCACCTTTAGTAATTTCAAAGACAGATAATGCGAATAATAGACAATCTAATTTAAAGTTTGCTTGCGTAAGATCCAAACAAGACTTCCTTTAGATAATCTATTACTCAAGCGATTTCAATACCCTTCTGTATGTGTACAGCGTTGAATATGGCATTGCGCAGTAATGTAGTAAAAACAGAGCTTGTTTTGAACAGAAGTAGAACCATTCAAAGTATCAGACCTAAGTTTCATAATCATTTATTCAGGATCCTTTGCACTACCACAAAAGACCTGTTTTTAGTGTTGCAATTGAGCGAAATAAAGCGAGAAACAAGTAATTATTAAAAAATAATCAGAATAGGGGATGACTGTATACCATGTTTATTTTCTTATGTACACCTTCCCTTTCCTCTTGTGGACATTAGTGAATTTTTGGCGCGTACTCCCTTTCTACTATAATTGATTAGTATTAGAAAATTAGAGAACCAGCATCTTTATTTGGGACCTGTTGTAGTATGCTTAATCTTCAACAGAGGCGTTTTTATCCGTATCCTATCAGGACCCTACATTTACCTTACGTACGGTCAAGAAGACTCTAATAAGGATACTTAACTTCAGTGGAAGGGGTAAGGCAGTCGTTAGCCAAAAGTGTAGTCGGTGGTGGGGGCCAAATTCATGTCTCGAGTATCGTTGCGCAGTTTGTGGTAGTTTCCAGTTTGTTCTGCGCATCAACGCACGTGTTAAATAAGCATGCAGTGTGTTCTGCGCAGCGATACTTGTTTATCCCCACCGCCGACTACGTTTTCTGGCTCACCCCCTCCAGCGGAGTTAAGCGTCCTTTTGGTATTAGAGTATTCTTGCCTACGGAACAAAACAAGGAAATTTCTGGGCATTTCTTATTCTATCTACAGATTTTCAAAAGTAAAACGAATTTAATCAATGTCCACCAAATTAAAAAGAGCCTATGTAAGATTTAAAATTTGTGATTTAAGTATAGACATCAAAAGTTAAAATTTCTGACAATGACCAATATATATCTTGAAATTCCTCAAAGTTATTCGTAATTGCTTAAAATTCCTGCTAACGCCCGGTAAATTTCAGCTATTAAATTATATATTATATATATCAAGAGTGTACTTGAGTGCGTTTCACAGCCCTGGAATTGTGGTAAAAGCTAGCGTGTGCTCTTCTCATTTCCAATTTAAAAGTAATGAGACCGCGACGCGAATAGACAGTGCTGTCTCGAGCAGATACCCATCGACTTCGACGCGTCTGCTTCTTTTCGGTATGAGGTGGAGTGAATTGAAAAAAATTCAATTTAGAATCGGCCAGCGACGAGTCTTTTCTGAAAGACACAGGGTGCGCAACCGAGCGATGATCGTCGAAGAAATAGGGTTGTGTGAGAGATTTGTTGCCTGTAAATTAAGCTCCAAAGGGCGTGTAGTGCTGTCGGCACCCAAGTGACATTTTTCATGTCGTCTGACGGGCGTCGAGGAATTCGTCGCATTACGTTGGCAGTTTGGCACGCACGCCAAGACATTTACGACATTGTCTCCGGAAAGACATTCGTTCCTTTAATAAATACGACAGCATTAATGGCACCTATGATGCAACGATGAAAACATATATCCTTATTACCCACATTTTATAGGATAATTTATGTATAAAACTGGGTCTTTTACTTCCAATCAAAGACAGTCAAGCGGTAGCTTGAAAAAAAGTGACATGTCTTTGTCTGAAGCTTTTTCTCAAATTCCAGCCTCTCCCTTTTGGAAGTAAAAAGATAGAAAGTCTTTCTATTTGAGTCGTTTTTAATCTTCAGGATTGAAATAGAGAGGAAAAATTAATCCAAATGTATCCATTCCTATCCATGATAATCTATTTCTATCTTCTTTTTCATCTACATTAATCTCTTTCCTTCTGAATCTGAATATTTATATCCTTCTGTATCCTTCGTCTATGTTGGACAATAATTTTCTATCCTCCATCTAGCCACATCAATCTTTCTTGATTCCACGCCTATCCACACTAATCTTTTTCTATCTCTATCGCAATCGATTAAAACGCCTATCTTTTTCAAATCCCTACTTTCCTATCCATGTCTATCGCTCGACTAATTATTTAAATCCTTACCTATTTCTTTTACATGCTTATCCTTTTTAATTTCTACTTATCTATCTATATCTATCGTTGTATAATCAGTTCAATCTTTTTCTATTTCTCTTTAAATATACTACCAAGTCTATCCTTTTTTTCTATCCTTTTCTTTCCATACCTTTATATTCACATCTATCCGCGTATAATAATTTCAATCCTTCTCTATATATACTGACAAAGAGATTGACAGAGATAGATATGGATAGAAGAGAAATAAATGAGATTGAAGATATAAGTTATATATTTAACAATCCTTTTCAATCCTTTCATAACTCTCTTGCAATGTATTACTAGGTCTGTCCCTTTCCATCACTCCTCAATCTCAATCCTTCTCTATCCTTTTTACAATCTACTAGGAAGCCTCTCCCTTTCAATTCATACTTTTATATTCACATCTATCCAAGTATAATAATTTCAGTCTTTCTCTTTCCTAACTTTATTGAATCACTTTAATACTTTTTTATCTCTGTTGAAGTGTACTATTAAAACTATCCTTGTACTAATAACTCAGATACATTTTGCTTCTTCCTAGACGAAGCTTTGTAGTCGTAACATTTTTCAATATTTTTAAAGCGGTTTAATTAAACTTTTCTCACTTCATAAATGTCCAATACAAGATTCTAATCAATTGTCCGGATATGTGTGTGTCACCGTTTTTGGCGCCCTATTAACTTAAAGACAGTTGTAGATAAATTGATGAAATTTATTAGGTATATTGGCAATATCAATATCTCAAAACGTGCCAAAGGATTTTTCAAAATATTGACTTAAAAAATTTTAATGTACATTTAGATTTTTTGTTTACATTTATTTTTCGACAATAACTTCTCAAATAATCAAAATTCAAAGCTTATGTAAAGGAAAGAAAGATTCCCTACATCGAGACGAATCGACTGACCAGTAGGATTAGAGTTTTTAATTGAATATTAATAAAATTATGATTATTCGTAATTGTGAAAGTTTCTCATTTTTCATATATTGATTCAAATAACGAAAATTGAAAGCTAATGTAAGAAGTATATTAAGAAAATCGTTAATGCTTCCTCTATCAGGGAGAAAAGTGCTCAATAAATGAACACAAAAAATTATAAATATATTTAAATGGAACTCCCGAGATAGAATTCACAGCTAGTTAATTATGATTATAAGTAGAATAGATGCGGATTTTTGTGTTGCATGTATTGGCGGTAAGATTAAAATAATATTTATGTACAAACTATTGTATTTAAAATATAATTATGCATTTTCAAAATTTTTAAATTAATAAGTTTAAAACTAAGGACAGAAAAAGATTGAAAATTGGAGATAGAAAAATTGTTTCAAATTATTATTTATTCAAATTTGTTTAGAAAAGATAGGCTGAACGATAGAGGCAATGGATAGAAATTTTTTGGTATGGATAGAAAGAGATAGGAAAAGATAGAACCTAGTGAAAATAATGGATACATACAAAGATAGAAAAAGATAGCGTTTGATGAATACAAAGTGTACACTTTGGAGAGATAGAAAATCTCTATCCAAAAATTTATATCCTTCCCTATCTTTTTATAATACTTCTAACAGGGCACCCTTTTAAACTTACGGTAGTCGTAAACATAAAGTTTGTTGGATTTATGAGTGATTTAAAATTTAATTCATTGCACAGAAGGGATCTAAATATTAAGGTAACACTTGGTTCTATCGGTGTAATATTTCTTCATCGATAGTCGATAGAGAACCGAGAGGTTTCGCCAGCAGGTCAAGCAACGATTCATTATTGAAACAAGCGGAGTCACGCTGCGGTGTTCGCATTGGAAGCAAATGGATTGGAAAGCCACTTCTTCTTGCTCTGTCTGTTAGTGGAACCATTTTATACCTATATACGTAAACATGAAATGGGGTTGCTGTCACTGACAGTGCTATATACAATGAGAAGTGTATTACTCTCCCTTTTAAGCCATTTTCAAAGAAAAGACACGAAATCTCTTATTTCCGACTATACCAAACAGGCTGTCAATAATGCTCAATTTATGGACAATTTTTTTTTCTGAATATATTCAGCTCCATAAATATATTACATAATTCTCTTGCTTTGCTTTTAATATTTCATGTGATTCAGAATTCTGGTAAGTGTGTTATCGAAAATATTTTTAGTTCCCCTTTTACCAATTTCCACAGTATGGCTTTTTTGAATAAAGTTAGCATTGATCTAAAGCAGGAAATATATTTTACGCCCTCTGATTTCAGATTTCGGTCGCCTTGATTCTAAAAACTGCTCGGTATAGGAGGGACGTCAACGCTCGCTAGAATGAGTTGATTTACTTTTGCAGCCTGAGGCAAAGAGAAATGATGGAGTGTGGTGGAAAAGCTGTGAAGTTTGCAACGAGCCTCCTCTGTGAATTACATCTTTGATTTGTCAAGTGTGATTAAATGCTACGTAAATTGGCCCGCGGCACGTTGAATTGGTTCCACCCACTTTGTGATCCAAATTATTTCCTCTGTTGATGCATCACAGTTGGCCGATCACTTTGCAGTCACTGATAAACAACGATGCCTCTATTTCAGTTAATATTCCATTTCAGAAAAAATTGATTTCATTTTTTATCGCAATATTATTTTACACACGAGAAATATTGTATTGCCAATAAAAGATATAGGAAAAAAAACAGTATTTTTGAATTTGTCAAATGAGTTCAATTTTTTATGTTTTGAAATTACGATATCTATTGATAATACATAATGATAACCTTTTATCATTACATTAATTATTTACTCGTTGCATTAAAGTTGCGAGTTTTTCATCAAACTTGTGAAATTTACTCTTAAAATCTTATATTATAAACTTATAAGCAATTTCATTTCCAGCATAAAGTCTTTACTTACACAATAATTCTTTCAGCGTCGGGAATTATCGTTTCCGGACTAAAAGTGACTAAGCGAATATAGAAAAGTTTCAAAGCCTGTAATAATTTTTAACATGCCTGTCGCTTATTCTATAATACAAGATTAGTAAAGTAAAGTTTAAATTTAAATTATTATTACAATTATTAAAATCTTTATGTCATATCCGGCGAAGATAAATATAACACCTGGTTTTAAAATAAGTACAATCAGGATGCAGGCAAATAGACGTCATGAACCTTTGCGTGAGAAGCTCATTCGTCCAAGAGATGTTTCAGTTGGTCTTCGACGCACACGCTCAATCAAATCTACCAGTCTCTGGTAGAAAATAGGGTATATGAAAAAACGACCTCATTTCTCAGAGGAAATCCCGCAAAGTATTAGCGGTTTACTTATACTTCTCTCTGTGTATATACAACATAGACTCCTTTCTCACCCCATGTCTGCATTATTTATGGGTATTTGTACAACACAATTTATTTCAGCCTTTGGCTCCACAGATCACAATGCGGCTTGGCAAAAGAGATTCGTTCAAGGAAGTATCAGCCGTAATAATCGATTAGCAGCAGTGAAAAGAAGAGAAATCATCGGGTTCGACCCGAATTGGGGGATGATTCGCATGTGCCCTTTGTTGGCGTGACGGGTGAGGAAAAAAAGAAAGAGGGACGGGTGCGTGCACTGGAAGAATGCACTCTTATGTGCCCCTACCCAAGAGCTGCATGCAATATATTCCTGATCAAGATCGTTATTCGTTGTGGAATCTTTGAATAGTTACACCCAAGCAGCGCATTTTGAGTGTACACCGAATTTCATGATTTCAAAGATTTCAAAAGATGTCACGGAATTTCAAAAGACTTCAATTAATCTTACAGAAATTCAGAGAATTTTTCAAGAATTTTAAATTGTTTAGGGGTTTTTAAAAGAAATAACATTAATTCAAGGAAAACCTCTCTGAAGGAAATTTATGCAGGTGAAGTGAATATAAAGGTGAATATGAAAGTGGAGGTGAATTTGAATGATATATACATAATAATCGATTTCTAAAATATTAATTAAACCGTAATATAAGCTCTACCGGTTTCGGAGATAAAATTCCTAATACAATAAATCCTCCAGATTACCGAAATAAAGCGATAAGGTATTGATTCGTTAAAATCGTTGCGAGGGACGAAAAAATATTTGTCTTCGGAAATGCTCCAGGGTGAATTGGGGTGCGAAGCGGTGAGGTCTTTGGCCACTTAATCTCATTTCGGGTGTAATTGCTTCCTAATCGTACAACCAATCAGCCTAACCACATTACAGGATTTAACTCGTTTACTCAGCGACGTTGGACCGACTAGTTTCATATCGAAAGCAGGGTTTTGCTCTCAGGGCGCTCGTTTCACGACCCTCTCGGGCCATGTCGAACCCTTGACGTGTTGCAGCCATCCCTTGAGTAGATCACCGCAATTCACCCTGCGGTGGTCAGTTAATCGCATTTCTCGTTTGCTCCCTTCTCCACGAGACCAAACGTCTAAACCCGACTAGGGCTCCCAGATTTTAGCCTTCCCCCTTTCTTCTCTAAATCTTTTTTTGCTTGTCCAGATAAATTGCCGACATCACTGGACGAGGAATTTGCATCCAGATCCCAGGCTTAAAACCATTATTAAGCCTTAGAAAAAGTTGGTGTCGAGACTGCTGACGGGTCGACAATGGGCGTTGATCGTTTCGTTCGAGGGGTGATAGGGTTCACCTGGCTGATTGAGGAATAGATAGTGAATGAGTTGCTCCCGAAAGTCACTTCAAACAAAAATTAAATCTTGTGGTGTTCAAAAGTCAAAGCATATCCTCAAGGTGTGAAAAGAGGAAATGGGGACGGCTATATTTTATAACTGCTTGACGTCCGCATCCTATTATAAAAAAGATACCGAATCGAACTCGAAAAATATCAAATTGAAGGCAGCCATGTTAAAATTGAAGGCGACCATGTTAGATCATAAATTGGCACTGGCAGTGAATTAGTCTTGCCTAAATGACATTGGAATTGATTACAGTGGTTAATTTGAAGTTTTTCCTATGAGATGTCGAGGGATAGTGGATGATCAAGCTGGATTCAGGTTTTATTTTGTAGTAAATGACAGTTTGTTTTGAAAACACCCGATATGGTAGCGATTGCGTTCAGATGCAGAGAATGTCGGAGAATTGCGTACCCGTTGAAATCGATTATATACATGGGCACAGGCGGGATTCAGGAGGCCCCAAACAAACGAGCAGAGCACACCCCTGGTGTGCATCACCTTTCATGTTTACACGTTCTACGGAGCCCCATAAATAAGCTCGTCGGACACGGTCGCCCGGCGGGAAAACTTGACTAATTGCGAGAAGCCTGCGTTGTTCGTATATATGTATGAAAACAAGTAGGATGTGTGGAGGTAGAATCGTTTGTATCTAATGCCTTCCCATAACAGCAAAGAGCTTCCTTTCCGCCGGAGAAGATATCTCTCGAAACGAGCCTTAATGTACAGTTTGAGCACGTTCCGCGGTTTTTCCTCGGCCGTTCATCATTTCAAGACTAATCTCTTCCACTTGGGCTGTGCTGACGCGTCGTTTGTCTTGGTTCTTGAACCCAGTTCCGCTTTATGTCAGGACTTCCTCTCGGACAAACAACCGTCTGGCATGTGTAATTTTACTTTAAGGAAGGGCGAATATCAGATAATTACATATAAAATAAGGTACAATTTCTGTCATTCTGTCTTTTTAAATTGAGGAACCTATATACTATATGTATATATTATATGTTCAGCTTGATTATTTTCTGTCTACATAGAAGGTCCTACACTCAAAAAAAGTTTCGGTTAGAATAATAAGAATTTGGGTTATTCTGTCCAGAAAATAGTGTTAAATATGCCCTTACTATTAATTCTACTCAAAAGTATTAGAAGTTTCTGATTGACCAGTTCTGATTCAAAATAAAATAAGCTGAAAATCTATATTACAAGATTGCGCAACATCTGTTACAAGAAATAATAACCAGAAAAGTTTTAACCAGAAAAAAACGATCAGAGTTAATTAACTATAATTTTCTAATATTGCTAGTATAAAATAACGGATATTTGAGGTAGGTAATGAAAAACCTACTTTACAAAAGCCAGGTAAAACTTCTTATCAGTCGTTATGTGTAAATCCGCTCTGATAAAATTATCCAACATTTGCCAAATATGAGATAAGGAATTTTTACTTTTATCTTAATTTATAGTCGACATAACGTTAAGAATTTTTTAAAATCAAGTGACGTAAAATCTCAGGCGCAAAGCTGTTACAGTTCCGCGGACAAGTTACTTTGCGTATATATAAGTTACGCAAGATATTTACGTAAATAAATTTTATCTTGAAGATCTTAGGTTTCTCTCTTTTCAATTCATATGGAAACGAGGAATACTTAATTCACTTCTTAACCCTAAAATAAAATTTATTCCATACGACTCAATAAATCTTTTACAGTCGCGGCAATACCAGAGCAGTTTCGCGTGCAAGACTAATCACCAGTTGGAGTGTGTTGCGAATTATTTCTTGTATTGCCACGTGACGTAAGAGAAGTAAGCGCCGCGTATATCACAATTTTTTTGCACCCCGTATCAAACTCGCGAAGGCATTGAATTACGATACTTCAGATTCAGAATTATGGCGTGGCGAATTTTCTGATTGCCTTGTAATATAGTTACTGGAAATTCGAGTGTGCTCGTTTATGAAACATGTCGTTGCGTGAGATGTGGGCAGGTGCAAGGAGAAAAAGAAATGTTAATAATTTAATTTGCCTCCTTCAATCTCAGCTTTAAAATCCACCTGGCGTGACCGCAATGTGAAATGTTCCATTGCCTTGCTAATTAATTGAAGACCACACAACTTGCTTTCTCACTTGGTAAGAATGCCGATTATTTCATCATTTTACGTCATTTATTTCAAACTTCACGATCAATAAATCAGAACCGATCAGTATCTCCGCAATAGCAAAATGAAAATATTGAAAACGATTTCAAAAATAATATGCGATTAAAAGTTTTGCCACTTCATTAAGAATATTTCACTTTGAATTGATTCCGTTACTTTCATTAAATTTGAGTTTTATTGCCTTACAGATTTTAATTAAAAATCCACGGCCCCACGGTTTAACCCAAGAGTAATTGCGATTAGTTTGGAACAAAAAAAAAAAAAAATCATCACTTCGAGCTGGATCATGGAAGGTTCATTAGAGGAGAATAACTTTGGAAATATACGAACCAAACATGGAAGTCACGATTCGACCTGGAATCATTTCGTTGATTAGCCACAACAAACCGACCACAAAGCGGTGAAGCTTTTCACGCGTTGGTCGCGTTTAATTTTCGATCCCGACGTGTAAACAATGAACGACCTGACAGAAGGTAGGGGACTGGAGAAAAAATGATTCGGTACGATGACTTTTCATTTTGCAGTTCCTTCTATAAAAGGCAAGGTTCGACGGCTCTCAAGCCTCGACCCCTAGGAAGTCACGGTGGCCAATCGAGCGCCACCGCCGCGTCGGCGAAGTAATCAAAGAAGAATTTCCTTTGTACTTTACAAATCACGCCAAACTTAACTGCATAAGTCGCGACTACCATATTTTGTATAGGATTTATAATTACCACTTCTTTTTTATGATAGGATTTTTTCAGAAAATTTACTGCTTAAGTAATCAAATATTGGAAATAATTGACAGTTTTCCAGATCGGAATCACACTAAAACTAGGGGAAATTGACTAGAGCTACACCAGAACTCCATCAAAATTTCTGCTCGGATCCTGTGTAGAAATTTCCCTATCTTTCACCATTGAAAGTAGAGTTCTAGCGTGGCTCGGACTAGAAGTTCTAGTCTAGAAAAAACTAATCAGGACTCTGTTTGGCGCTATGGGGAATTTCTTACGAATTTTGAGCATTTATACTTCAAATCGTGCCAAATGCATAACTATATACGTTTGTAATTAAAAATATATACCGCGGGGACCTAATTAGGGCCACATCAGGGCCCTTTCTTTGATAGGGCTGTGGAAGGGCAATTCCCACTAGGCCCCTACTAGAACTGACAAAAGCGTTACGATCTACCTGGGGCCCTGACTAGTTTTCTCTATGAGGGCCCGACTAAAAGAAGGGAAAACTAGTGAGGCCGCCACTAGATCCCTATCGAAATTTCTATACGGATGAAAAAAATTAAAAAATCAATGACACATGTGTCTCTTTGTATTGAGCATTTTCTGTTTTTAATAATTGTGGCAAATAATGCCGACGTGTGTTTTCTTTTATTGACATTTGTTGAATTCAGAATATCAAAAAAAGTTTCGAAATGATTTTATTGTTATTTATTTACCAGCAGAAATTTAAAGGACTTTGCTTGAGATTTTAAGATATTGCAAGTGACTTTAAGGAATTTTAAGGAATTTCAAGATATTTTAAGGAAGCTGAAAAGATTTTTAAAAGAGTTCAAAACAGTTGAAGGATTTTTAAAAATTTCCACAATATTTCAATGAATTTTAAAAAGATTTTGAAAGAGTAATGAAAAGAATTAATGTTCGAGAGATTTCCACAGAATTCAAAATTTTTTATCAGATCTTAAAGGATTTCATCCGATTTTAAGCAACTTTAAGGAATTTCAAAGGATTTTAAGGTATTTCAAGTGATGTCAAGTAATTGTACTAAATTTTAATGGATTTCTAAAGAATTCAAGAGAATTTAAGGGCAAATGGCAAACGACGACGTCACTATTTATTGACCGCACCACAGTACTATATATATATATATTTTCTCCGCCTTATTGTTTTTAAACTAAAGAAGATATCACGCTGAAATTTTTCGAAATGGCAAATAAGTATATCACGGCATATCGTGATTTTTCTGATTAAAGTTTATATTTCGTTTGAATACTGGAATTTTAATTATTTTTAAAATTTGTAATGCAAGCGAGAATAGGGTTTTATGCTCTTGTTTCGTTATTAGTCAGGGCACTAAAACCTTGTTCTCTTACATTATATTATAGAAATCTTAAAATTAATTAAAATTGCAGTATTCAAACCAAACAAAAACTTTAAGGAGAAAAATGACATGCACTGATATATTTTTGGTCATTTTCAAAAATTCCAACTTTTTAATGTAAAAATCAGAAGTCTGAAAAAAATATATGAAAAAATCGGTAAATAGTGATGTTAAAATTTATCTGTTTCAATACGCTTCACGTGATTTCAAAATCCCTTGGAGTTCTTAAAATCTCGTCCAATTTCTTCAAATTCGTTAAAACCTGTTAAAATCTTAAAATTTTTTGAAATCTCTAACAAAAAACGTTTGATAACTCTTTTCAACATTTTTTTAAATCAATTTAAATCCCTAAAATCAATCGAAATCTCTTAGCATATTCCTTGATATTCCTTAAAATCACTATAATATAAATCTTTTAAAATCTCATCATAAAATCTCTTGACATTCTTTAAAATCACTTAAACTATTTTGCAATCCTTTAGTCTCTTTAAAATTCCTTTAAATTCTATGAAATCTCTTAAAATCCCAAGCGACGCCGAACAAATGTCTGCAAATAAATAAACAAAAATTGTAGATTATCGAAACCGTGGAAACTTTTTGTTGATATTTTTATTTCAATAAATAAAAAAAAATCATCAGACTCGACGTCTGAGACTTCAATCCAATAGGTCAGTGATATAGTCAATGACACCATTTGTGACACAATCATGAATAGGCACTCTCGCACTCTCGGTTACAAATATGTTAAAGTAGTTACTTTTACAGGATTAGACGGTTGGATTATTTAATTCGAATTGACATTTCCCCGAGGTTTCGAGCTCTGGATCTGCGAATGGAGCAGGGCAACAAAACGTATATATATATACGTGACCACGACGTGGATGCCATGCCGTGGCATTATTTCCTACCTGACTCAGCGCTTCGTCTTGCTCGATTATCGCGCACTGCTTGCACGCACATTTTCTCATTAATCTTTTTCTGGCGTAATTAATGTCTGGCGGTTTGTACGACTGACAGCCGCCATAGCCAACCAGTAGGAGGCCGTGAAAGCGAGGATGACTCGCTAAGCTTCTCGCGGCCGCCCTGTTTGCCCTATTCTCCCGGGCGGTCTTCTTTACCAAAGCGAAATGTCGTCTCCCGGTTTGTTACCATTGAGGAAACATCTCACGCTTTTCGAGTGTTTAGCGACATTTCTTCATCATCACAAAGAAAAAATTAAACTAGGTAATGCTATTTAGTCATATATTTTTCATCTTGAATAGTGCCAGAAATAAAACACGACCGTTTATAATTTTCATGTCACGGAAATTTGCCCTTGTTCGAGATTCAAGGAGAAAATATATTTTAGTCAACGTTCATTAAACTTCCTCAAGGCTTCACACTTCTCTTTGATGAAATTCTATTGTTTTCAATTGCTGCAACGCAATTATCTTATAGTAAATAAAGCATAGCATATAAATCTCGAATCGAACTCGAAAATATCTAATTGAATGCAGCCATGTTTAAAATTGGAGGCAGCCATCATAGATAATGAATTAGCATTGGCATTGAATGTAGAAAAGAACATAGAAAGGCAAGTAGTAGCGTAGCAAGTAGCGCAAGCCGCATAGCGGCCGTCAGTGGTACTAGTAGTGTATAATAGGTATTTTCTTCACTGTATATATCTTAAGCTAAAACATTTTCAATCTTCACCGGTGTACAATGGAATTCTGCTTTTCTGATAATAATTCTAGAACAAAAGATTGAAGAGTATTTCTTTATGTTTTTTTTTTTTTTGGGAACATCTGAAAAACTATGCCAAATAGACTACCGGTCAAAACAGTGTTTCCACCCTAAAAGACCTTAATAATGCATGCATATATTACTGGACAAGTATCTCATCGAGCAGTACCTTGCTTATGAAGAATGCTTCTTTCTATCCAGTCATCCAACTGCTGCTATTATCTATTATGAGACCCTGACTACTTATGCCAAGAGATAGTGAGTGGAAGATACACCTCGTCATCGAAAAACTAATTAATCACGCATATTATACAGAGCATAGCTGACGTTCGCAGGCCGACCGACAACGGCACAAACAGCCCATTGTATCCCGTCAGCCGTTATGATGAAACGATTAATCATTTTTTTTGTACGGTCAAGTTATTGCTACAAAATCAAGCATCGACCCAACTGACAGACAAAGGAGAGCCAGTACCACCGTGACTTTTTGAGGTAACATCCTGCACTCTTCTCACTCATGGCCGTTGATGATAATAATTGCTTTACATTGTTCCGCGTCTTTCGCCCATTGCCGCCATCAGCAAGGCCGTACTTCAAAATCGTAAAAAAGTTGATCAGATTCAAGAATTCAGTTGTAGTCCATCACACCCGGCTACTATTCACAGTCAACTGTATATGGGTCATTGTCACATAAATTTTTTTGTATTTGCACCCATGGATTACAAAAAAAAAAAATAGAAAAAGATTGGCATGGATAGGCGTGGATAGGCGAGGATAAACGAAGGGTACAGAAAGATAGAAACAGATTAAAAAAGGAGATTCAAAACGAAAGAGATTATTGTAGAGATAAAAATAGACTAGCATGGATAGGAAAGGATATACATTTCGATACATTTTTCCTTTCTATCTCAATCCTGAATATTGAAAAAGATTCAAATAGATAGACTTTTTATCTTTTTATTTCCAACAGGGTAGTTTGCACTGAGAACAAAAAATTTTATACCCCCTTCTATGATGCGATGCAATATTGTAGAAGGGGGTATAAAATGTAGTATTGTAGTATTGCAACGTGCATATCTCTGCTGTAAATGAAGAGATAGAAAGAGATAGAAATTGGGAGATAGAAATCGATAGCATATACCTGTATCGGGTAATATCTATCCCTTCCTATCTCTCAATCTATCCCTATTTCTGGTAATATCTATATTTTTCTATCCACCAGTCTATTTCTACGCAAACAAAATTGTATTCCTTTCAATCCCTAATTCTATCTCCTTTGCTAGAAATTTGTATCTCTTTCTATCCCTAGGGCTATCTCTCCGTTGTTTACTTAATAATCTTCATATTTTAAACATGCATAATAATTCTATAACTACAATTTTTTGCATATAAATAATATTTTAATCATACCACTAAAAGTTCGCTGTTCAACGCTTAGTCCACTGAGCTAACAAAGGATTCAGGAGTTGTGTTGGAAATACCAATATCGCAGATCCTTTTGGATCTGCTCTATCCCAATTTAACCGTTGTTTATGCAACTTTATATTTTTCAATTTCTTTGTTAATATCTATATTGTCAGTCGTTATAATCACTAAGGTATTTCTTTTATTCTTCTTATTTCTATCGTAGCCCATCTCTCATCTATGCATGTCTATCCCTTTCAATCTCTTTGTGAGTGTAATCACCAACCTACACGGATGGAAATCATCGATACTGAGCATTTAGGAACATTTATGCTTCGAACACTCGGAGCTTCTCGAGCTCACATGGTAAAGAAGTTAGGAAGAGAAGTAGGGATTGAAAGAGATAGGAATTAATTGAAATTTATAAGGGGATATAAAGCAATAAATGGGAATTGAGAGAGGTAGGAGCGAAATTTTTATGGACAAGGAGATAGAAAAGGATAGACAGGAATAGTCGAGAGATAGTAAGGGATAAAGAAGTAAGGATTGAAAGAGATTGAAGCAATTTTATTTCAGAGTAAGATAGAAAGAAATAGAATAGAATAGGCGAGAGATAGATAGAGATAGAAAGTCATAGGTGTAGAGGTGAATTGAAATGAAGATAGAAAGGAATAGACAAGTATATACAGAGATCGAAAAAGATAGAGAAGTGGAGATTGAAAAAGAGGAAAGAATTGAGATTAACAAAGATATACAAAAATAGATGAGTATAGGCGAGGGATAGAAAGGTATATAGAAGCGAGGATTGAAAGAGATGAGTGATTTTGATAGACAAGGAGATACAGAGTTATACGCGAGAATAGGTAATAGATAGGAATGAATTGAGATTGATAATGGGATATAAAGGAATAGAATAGGCGAGAGACAGAAAGGGAAAAGCAATCTTTATCCCCTTCTTAGAGATAGAAAGGGATAGAATACCTATATCTCTTTATTTTTAACGGGGATAATATTGCTATAGTTTCAAATAAGAGTCATAAACTAGAACTCCCTTCTCGGTCATTTTGTAGTTTATAGACTTATATATGAATACAGAGAGCGATCAGAGAGTGAAATTTTCATCGGTCTCATGAACTGTCTTGACGCGAAAAAAAGATAATGTAAATAATGCGGAGGTATTGCAAGAGAATCCGCGTGAAAAGCAGAATTTATGACATTGCATGACATGACTCTTTATAATACGACGATGAAAAGAGGGCTTTGATAATGTCGGGCCACGATGCGTAATCTCAGTCGGTCGTTATAAAACCATAAACCGTTAAACGACTTTCTTAGTCGCTCTTTAGGATCCAAGCTGAAGGCAAAAAGGCGTTTTTACAGGAGAATTCATTGGTATTTGGTTCAGCGATATCGCAGTTTGCTGAAAAGTTACTGCCACTCGAGTACGTGGCATTACCTCGACTCGATATCTGTTATTGCCTGCCAAAATGGGCATCCATGAGTGGCATTAAATGTATACTCACAGCATCCTGAAACCTCACTACGACGAGTTGTCACTTCTACATAAAAATATCTTTATTTTTCTCTTTTGATGTTTAAGAAATTTTCTGCTCAAATTTTCTCTCATCAGCACATCTTGAGATATAAATATTCCTTATATGAATTTTATCATAATCCCTTCGTTGGCATTGACGAAATATAGTACGTCAATCTTTTTTTTATTTAACATGGTATCCAAGTCTTATTTAGGGGTTTTTGGGATCGCTGAATCCGAATCTGATATCAAAATTCAAAAATTCAAAATGACAAATGGGGCGATTTCTACATGAGACGGTTTCAGTCGTGTCGTGATAATATATTTATCATGGAAAGGAAACTGTTTAAAGGTGTCAGCCAAAGCAAGGACATTTTTTAAATCTCTAACAGTTCTGAAGGCAAGTATTGAATTTATAATATCAGATTATCAAAGTAAAGCAGGTGGAAATTATTTTGCAATTATTTTAAGTACATTATTTTGCATACTTTTAAAATCCCTTAAAATATTTTAAAATTCTTTGATTTGCAATTATTTAGAATCTCCTGAATCTTTTTAGCAAAAGGATCGAGAAATTACTCGCGCGTAGGTCACCATAATTGCTAGTGAATATTATATATTCACGTAATTTAAAACAGGTATCCGAATAATTAATCCGCGCTTCTTTGCTGGCATGAAATTGAAAATTCCACGATGATCTGATCGTAAGTACCTAGTAAGTATGATGCTCGACGCGTAAGTACTGAAGGGTTAGACCAACTTACCTTCAACATATAACGTATATCCCGTAAAATGAGGTAGGTCGTTAAGCTGTCTTTAAGTTCGCAATGTAATACGCGGTAATTACGGAAATGTTGGCCTCATCTTCACAAACTGGAGGTTAAAAATGGTCGAGTGACGATGGGCCTAAAGATCGATGAGCTGACGTGTAAAGTCTGAACAAGGAGTAAAGAGGAAAAAATAAGTAGAGAAAGGATATAAAGAGTTTCTGAGAACATCCATAGTTGGCTCGTTGCATCGGAAATCATCGGAAGGATGATCGATGATTTATTATGACCCCTTGCTAATTCTATAATCTGGACGTAATGAAGGTCATTATTGTAATGCTTGTCTTCGGCCGAGATGATCGGCGTTGGTCTGAATCCTGTGATCACTCCCGGCAACCCTGAAGCACGGCCGACGCCGCATGATTGCACGTTTATGTGATTCCTGTTATTTTCAATCATTACTCCTCGCTCCTCGACCCCCGCATCATGGGGCTCTTGCACCACCCAATCAAGAGGTAATGCTCGTAATCAACGGGAAAATAACTGGTTTAGGCGTTGTCTTTGCATTTGCTTTGTTTCGACTAAGCATGCCTGCTTGCTTCAGAACAGACTTTATCGGCAGATAAATAGCTGTATGAAAAAAAAAGGCTGTTGTCCCTATTTACTCGAATATTGCCCAGCACTTGCCAATCAAATTTGCCCTCTCGATTCTTACCCTTTTCTACGTTTCCTGTGTATTTACTACAGATGCCTTTTAAACTTTCTCTAAAAAATATCCTGGTATCATTCGGGTATAAGAAAGGGGGATGAGTATATGTTCGTGTACCTTTTATGTTAAAGAATGAAAATTGTATCCGAACCTTACAGTTTTATTTCGATCTATGCCGAAGGGGATTTCCAATACATTTTAATCCCTTTTAATCTCTGTAACGTCTACTTCAAACCGAATGAACCTAAAATCACTAACCGGAACAAACTTTCATTCCTTCTCAATTTGATACCTAATCCAAAAATGAATCCGATATCATTTCGAACGACCTTCCAATTTTAGAAGATTGTTATTTTGTTTAATTGGCTTTAAAATTAACAGCAATACTTGTAATTTTCTTCCAAGATATCTATTTATTGCGATTCAGATCAGCTGAAGGGACGACGGCGTTTTTTAATCTTCGACAGTCTGTGAAATACCCTCTCACCTTTCCTCAGACAAGCCAAATCACCGTGATTAGACAAATCTCGTTAGATGGGTGTAATTTTCAACACCGCTCGATAAAGATCACCCAGGTTCCTGGAACTTCTAACGAGCCGCAGAACACTGTTATTACGCTCCCAGTAAATGTCCGGTGATTCTCGTGCTTGCGTAGAGGCTCTCCAGGACTCTTGTCCTTCGATTGTACCAATCACGAACGAGTCTGCTTCTTTACGGAGAAACATTGCATGGAGGAGTAAGTGATTGTAAAAATAAGCATCCTTTCCTAGGAATTCATTTTCTGTAATTACGAGAAGTTCGAATGCAAGGTAGGGTTGTTCAAATAATTCTAACCGTTGCATAATTTTCAGAAAACATACTGAGTGTAAACATGAGAAAGAAGTGCAATAACAGAAATTATTCCTCTCCAGGTCCAGGAGACTATTACAGTGTGAATAATTGGCTTTTTTCCTTACTGAAATCTCTAGTTCTCTATCACTTTCTGTATCCGTACATACCTGTCTATCCCTTTCCATCTCTTTGTCAATCTCAATTCCTTTTTGTCTCTTTTAATCTTCAATTTTCTATCCCTTCCCTCTCCATTTCCATCCACATCCACATTTCTCTATCTCTATCTATCTCTCGTCTATTCCATTCATTCTCTTTCTATCTTCCTCTGAATTAAAATGCTCCTATCTCTTTCAGTCCCCACTTCTCTATTCCTTTCGGCTTCTCTTCTATTCTTGTCTATCCCTTTATATCTCCTTTTTTATCTCAATTCGCTCTTATCACTTTCAATCCTCACTTCTTTATCCCTGTCCATCTCTTCTATTCTTGACTATACCTTTCTAGTTTCTATTTTCTTGTCAATCAAAATTCGCTCCTATCTCTTTTAACCATTTCTATCCATTTGAATCTCTTCACCATCCTCATAAATAGACTAAGAGATAGAAAGAGATAGATGTTACCAGAAATCGAGATAGACATTGCCAGACACAGGGATAGACTAAGGAATAGAAAGAGATAGATATTATCAGACATAGTGATAGACTAATAAGAGATAGGAAGAGATAAATATCGCCGGACTCGGGGAAAGAGATAGCGTTTTGGGGATACAAAATGGATCCCGTGTTGAAATTTCGATAGGGGTCTAGTGGGGGCCTCAACAAGATCGTAACGCTCTTGTCAGTTAAGCTCCAACTAGATGTTCTAGTAGGGCCTAGTGGGAATCGCCCTTCAACAGCCGAGTAGCAAATTACAATAATTTTTATATTTCAGAAAATCCGAACTATCCTCGCCAATCTTTTAAAGGTATTTGAAGATCTAGGGTAAACTGTATTCAGTTCCTTGTTGCATTTCAATGGAAATCATTGGCAGTTTAAAATTTTCACTTTACTGGATTTCTAAAGCCACACTTTTTGCAAATCAATTCAAGTATTTGTGTTGTTAATTTCGTTAGTCTTTTTCTGAGACTGTTAATTTCTGAATCTGAACGAAGAATGACGTCAAAACGCGGGTGCAGGTGACCCTCCACTGACGGTCTTACGGTAATCAGCGCATGTTTTGCTACAACCTGTCTCGATTCTGTATCAAAAGCATGTCGGCGATCACGTCTTGGCTGGAACAAATCTGTTGTGATCGAGTCCGTGTCGGACAGACGCGTCAGCGTCACGCATCATAGACATTTATTGCCATCGATACTAACATAGATTGCGTCTTAAATTGCTCTTTGCTAAGCAAATATTTTCATTCAAGATCACCTTTTGCTTCCTTTTTAAACTTTAATATCGGAAAAAGAAGAATAAATAATATTCAAGGGCTTTATTTATTTCGCCAGGTTTTGAATCTACCATTTTTTGTAGATTCTCTTCCCTAATAAAAATGAAAAGATTCTTGCATATAAGTCATTCATTAACATTTTATAAAAAGGAAGTATTGCGGAAAAAAAACAAAACTATGCTTTTCTGAATTTAGATCTAATTAGTATACATTGTGCCCTGGCCTCGATACTAATTTTAGTGATGAAATATCCACGAATATATAAAAGCGAAGAGAACTCGGTCATCCGCGTGTGCCAGTCGATAACCTCCACTCTCTTGTCATAAATTCTTACAATCTTCAACTAACAAGGCAATAAAACTGTTTGTCAGAAATATTAATAGCAGTCGGATTAGAGAGCACTCAGTCTTGGAATTTTTATAGAGTCCTAATCACAAAAACAATGTTTCATTTCAATAATAATAGCAAGCATGGAAGCATGAAAGATATTCATTTTCCAAACTTAAATGTATGAAATCTGACGACTTTGATTCTAACAGGCAACCGGAAAGTGATCCAATAAATTATTAATAGCCGATGCTTATCGAATGCAGTAATTTACATAGATCGAATACTTAAATTTAAGCGTAGACTGAACAGTCGGCGAATAACTCTGGCATGCATAATAGGGTATTTGATAGATTAGCCTTTCAAGCGACACAACCGCCGTTCAATGCATTTCAATTTCGAATAATTCTGCACGACATCACAAGTTCATTCAAGGTAAATTTAATAAGCTTCATCATGCTACCAAAGAAAACTAATCTTCCTGGTGAAAAAAATAGGGTGATGATCATGTTCCGGTAATTCAGAACTAATCAGAAGTAAAATGTTTACTATTGTTTTGATATCAAGTTTGTTTCGATTGTGCACATGTCAAAAGTGAGGAAAAAGTGTGCGCCTAGTACCAGCGAACGACATAGCGTGAACATCGCAAAATAGACGGCAGTTGACAACACGCTGCGCGCACACCGATCATTCACTCTGCATCTCAGGCAGCCTTAGACCTTAGTGATACTTCGAATGAAATAAGGCTATTGTGGTCTATAACAAAGTTCATAATTGAAGGTAATTAGGTTGGAGTAAGTAGGGAACGCAGCAAGGTAAGACTGAGAGAGTGTGGATTGATGTTACCAGGTGAGGAATTAGTTTTTGATCATGGAAAAGTCCATTGAGAGTGAATCGGTATGCCGCTTGTCTCAATGGGGAGAAGAAGGAACAGGGAAGGCCGGTAGACCAGCTTCTCTTGGAGAGTAGGATATTTTATACGAGTTTTTGTTCAAGGTAAAGACTGGAAATGGTTTTGGTTGCTTTATTTATCTAATCTCCTTACTGTAGTACAAAAGCGTTATTCATCGAGGTGCATTAGGTGATTGTCATGTAACTCGTTAGGTGTTCGCTAATGGTACGTAGGGTCCATGACTGATAGACGGTCGTGGGTAAGAGAGCTGGTGCTAACTTGAGTCGTTGGAAGTAGACGATCCATGAGATTACAGAAGTTAGCCGGTCCAAGGTGTTTAGAGCTAGCTTGAGTGAAGAGCCTAGTGATATCCCTTCACCTAGGCGAGGGTGCTGGAGTCTAGCGATATGCCACCTAAATCCAGCTTGTTCTAGAGAGGTCAGCCTTCTCCGAACAATCTGATGATTACTCGTCGCGTTCATCTTTTTATACCCAACAGGCTTCGCGCAGTCGCATGGTGAGGGCAGAAATGCCTGGAGGGAGGTGCGCAAGATGAATTTTCTCTGTCTCCGCGCTTGTCCCTGCCCCCGCTCCCGCACACTCGCGGTGTAAGTGGAAAGTGTCATCGCCGAGCCGTAGTCAGACGTAAGTCTGAGTATTTTTTCTGAAGATTTTTTCTTTATCCCCTCAGCTATTTTATTTATATTCTTATTCTATATCCTAGAATTTATTTGAGTTGCGTTCCGAGATATAGGATTTTCAAAATATTTCAAGTGATTTTAAGGAATTTAAGGGGATTTTAACTAGGGCTAAATAAGGCAAATTCTGTAGGGGTATAGATATAGATGTGACAATATAGGAGACGTAGGGACCGGTCTATATGAGGGCTGAAATCTGTTTATAAAGATAAGAAAACAGCCATCTAGATGATCAGCTTTAACATAAATATGATATTAATGTTGAATATCTGTAGATATTCGGCGAACATCTAATATCTATAATGTTTTGAGTTTAAAATTTCTTTATCAATATTGAATATCTTGGATGGTTGTCCTTATGTTCAACATCGAAGGTACTAAATTTAAACATCCATTTTTCTCAGTATGGGGGAAAACTACCCTTCTCTTCGCTTTATGGGGGGAACAAGAAGTGAGAGAGGTAGCGAGATGGGTGAATTGAAGACGTAAGTCAGCAAGCGATAAAAGCTGCTCTAAATAAAGCGGTATGTATGGTAATCGCAAGGCCGATAAGGTGTCATGGCATCATGCTCGCTATATAGAGCGTCGAACATATTCTATCAGTCTGATAGCTCTCGGCGGGACACTCGACAGGGTGGAGCATCGCCGGATGCGTTGATATCTAATACTCTGCACCTTTATATTGCCACGACTAAACTTTCCATATAAGTAGAGCACCACATGGTAAATAATGCGTCTCGGGTGCCGTTTTATCCTATACTGCTGTTGCACCATCTTCTAACATTTTTCGATATTTCGATATGAAATATTTAAATAAAGTTTTATATAAAAGGGAAGAGTGAGCTTATCAATACGTATATACACTTTGTATATACCAATAATATTGTCACCCAGTAATATTGCTTTTGGCTTTAAATATGAAAAGAATTTTCATTACGATCGTCATCATTGTCCTGAGAATTTATTGGATATTGTTATTTGGAGAAGTTGGAAGACCGGAGGCAGTCGAAATTGTTGGCAGTCTGTCTTAGCGCATGCAATAAAATGTAAATGGCGCCAATTCGCGCCCCGGTACTCAGAGTCACTTTTCCGACATCGCGGCGATCGGTATAAGGTGTAGGTGAGTATATAAGTGGCAAGTTCCTCACACGGAACGGATCACGGACTTCGTCGTGATTTGCATGAGTAACGGCGAAATGTAGAGGCTACGGCTAGCGAGTAATTTATAGTCAATAATTCTCGCTGAAGCAATTTTCACATCGGGCGCGAACGTTTGCTGTGAGTGTAGCAGGAAGTTTAGACGCAGGAAATGAGGCGGAATGCTGTTTCAAGAATTCAAACACTGCCCTTACCTCTAAACATTTCTCACCTTTCGTGCAGATATGCGAAAAGTAAAAAATATTAGTGTTGAGATTATAAATCCAAAACTTGTTCCGCGAAAATATTAGGGGAGGTGGTCCGGTTATGGGCATAGTTAGGTATTTTATTTATAACTTTTGACCAAATGAATTTCATGCAGCAATAAGCATATCAATAGAAAGCTAGAGAGACCTTAGCTAACTACTAGTGATAGGATTGATTCGTTTTTGTTGGAAAAAAAAAAAAATTCAACTTTTTATAGAGTACTCAATTTCGACCGAAAAAATTTTTTTAACCGGTTGTGGGCACCCCTGGAAAGTCTTCTAAATATTGGAAAATATGAAATCAAACGCCACGAAATGGAGAAAAAAAGAAAATTTATTCATTTTCAAACCTGTAGTGACACAAAGATTAATGAAAAATAACCAAAAAGCCTTCATAGTAGCAAAAATAAATATAAGAATGAAAATAAAAATTATTTGTCGTCGGAATCGCAGTGTATGCAGATTTAATAACCGCACGGCATGCATGTCAGCGCATTTCAAATGCACTGGCCGATGGCACGTGTTGCTTTCAATTTTCTTTATTTATTTATGTTTTTTAACCCCTGGACCCCGTCAGGAGAAGTTATGTTAACACTAATAATAATTTTTGACAGTTTTTTGGACACAAACACGCGCTAAATGAAAAAAGCAAGGTGCCCACATCTGATAAAATTTTGGTGCCCACTACTGGAAAATGCAGAGCTCTCAAAAAATGACCAGAAATTTTTTTAGTGCGAACATTTTCATGAAACCAATATGATATCACAAAATATATTAAATTCCCTTGATAAATATATGATACTTATTTTTCTTGCTTTCATTCACTTTGATTTATCGCACTTCAAACACAAGGAGAAACTACATCACTGTCGATTTTCGCGGATCAAAACATGTAATCGCTTGTAGCTACTAGACGAATGCGTTTCTTTTCTTCGGTGTCAGCACAAAATCATCGTGTAAACATAGCGCACCAAGGTCAATCGTAAGATTAACTGTTTCTGCTCATTGTGGAAAGTTATGCTAAGGTGCCCACAACCGGGCAACCTACCCTATATGTTTGTACCAATCAATTATATTAGATTTTTATTTGTTGCCCGATTTTTTTTTGGATAATGCCCTATCGTAAAAAATTATGGCAGACGGCTGACTTATTCCAACTTTTGTTGATGCGGGTCAAACATTTAATAAATAGATTTCATGCGCCCGTGACACTTTGGACTACATTCGATATCAAATATATTTTGCATCGATTCAATTATCTGAAGCTAGAGGAGCTCAAAAATATCCCAGACGAATAACAAAACGACAAAATGCTTTTAAATGCGACGAAGGTACAAATACAGAAGGTTAAACCTAAAATAAGAAACGGTTTTTGCATTGTGGAAAATCTCAAAAGTGAATTTCATAAAATAAATCAAGAACTTTACCTCCAATCTGGGAATTAACACTATATTTAATATTTGTACGAAAGAAGATAATTGCAGATCTTTATATTTTTTATAACTCTTGATTTTAATGTATTTTTAAGTTAAATTTGACCCACTTTAGGATATACCAAGGACAGTGCTTTACAAGTCAGTCTTTCTATACATCTGGACATATGGCCGTGGCATTGCCTGAAATGTTAGAGCATTCGGAAACAGCTTCGACAAGAAGATCACACGCTGGAGTGGATCTTGAAGAACCCACTTCCGGCGATGTTCTACGTCAGGAGCATCGACGACGCCAAGTGCGCAACATCGCACTTAACAAAAGTACTCTGACGAATGAGTTGGCGCCAGAGAATTCACTCCTGGTTTCTATCCACTAAAAGAGAGGTCGATTTTCACACGTATTATTCATATTGTGGTCAGACATTGCATCTAAAATCTTCTTCTGCCAACAACTAATATACCATCTGCTTTTTAAACCATTTTAATACTACATTCCTGGAAATAGAATTTAAATTAAAGTAACATTTTTCAGAATTAAAATGTTTTAAATATATTGATCATCAAAATGAAATGAGTTTGATGAGCCTACTTATCTGTATATAAGTAGATCTTGTTTTATTTCATATTTATAATAGTAAAATATTCTTAGGTATTCGAGCAAGAAAAATTAACCATAAAGTAGTGGATTGGTTAGCAAAAAAATATCTCCCTTTCAATTTCTTTGATGACAATAAAACTCAAGATTTTTTTCGTTATCTTAATCCTACAGCTGAAGTTCCAATGCGCAACAAAATCAGATCTATGGCTCTAGAACGCTTTACGAAAATGCAACTTATTTTTATGGAAATTTTTCAAAACAATATATCTAGGATATCATTCTCCGTAGATGGTTGGTTTTCAATAGCAGATCAACACTGTTAGAAATATGTTGAAAATTCAACTACTTTTGATTGAATATTCAACTATTTAGTTGAAACTTCAACTACTTTTGATTGAATATTCATTCAGCTACGGTAATTGTAAAAAACTTCAACTAAAGTAATCGAAGTTTTTTTTTTTTACAGTGAAGGCTATACAGGTATTACCGGTAATTTCATCGATGATGATTGGCAGTTGCACTCACTTGTTGTGGATTTTGTCCCTTCGCACGGGCAACATGCTGGTAAAGACATTACTAAATTCTTCTACGATACTGTTGAGACTTATAAAGTAGAAGATAAAGTACTTGGAATAATAGTGGATTATAATGTATCGGCTAATACGAGATTCATGATAGAATTGTTCTTTTAATGAGCTTCGATTATGAGAATCAACATTTTCGTTGTTATGCTCATATTCTTAATATATCAGTACAATCAATGTTAATGGTAGTAAAACGTGTGATATGGTTTATCTAGCAACAAAAATGGAACAACCAATAAATTTGTTGTGTAAAATCCTATTATAAGAAGATCATTAGTAACGTAACGCTTTTTCCTTATTGGTCAGATGAAAGTGATGACGCGGGAAATCTTAAATCTTAAATAAATATTGTAGCAAATGTGAGGGCGCGTTTAATCTCGTGTATAAAAATAACAAAGTGCTGAATAAGTTGATCATCTCGAACGACGAATTGATACTTTTGAAAGAAATACAAAACTATTTGCATCACTTTAAAATCTTGTCAACAGTTTTTTGTGGAGAAAAGTATCCTACTCTGAATTTGGTCGTTATCGGCTTCAATATGATCTTGGATAAAATAGAAAAATCGATCCAGATATTACAAAGAAAAAAGAGAAATTCAGTAGAAGAGAATATGTTGAAAGCTTTACAAGCTGCACTAACTAAACTGCTTTAGCATTACAGCAAGAGCAACTGGATTTATTGTAACGTGTTAATTCTACATCCGAGGCACAAAGTAGAAACTTTTAACATGACTACATGGGGAAAAGAAATGAAGGAGCAGTCTTTAGCCAAATTTAAATCCATCTTCAAATCTCAGTATTACATGGTGGGTAAACAAAAGATAGATTTTTAAATTATTAAATATAAAATAAAAAATTGCAATTAAAATATGTATAACTGTAAACTATAAAATAAAATTCTGCAGCTGCATCTATAATAACAGTAAATTTTTGAAAATACAGGAAGTTCTGACTGTTGTTGAATCCTCAACTAAAGATACTTCATATAATTTAAATGAAGAAGATACAGATCTGGATTTATTTTCACTCTTCAAAGAAAATTAATTTTCTACTTCTATTGCTGGTACCCACCATAGAGTAATAATGGAAAATGATTGGGAACATGAGATAAATATCTATGTGGCAGAAGAGCGAGCAGTTAAATCAGTAGATATACTAGAATGGTGAAAAGAACATGAAAAACGTATTCTAATCTTGCTCGAATGGCTCGAGACTATCTTTCTATTCTAGCAACATCCGTTTCAGCGGAACGTCTTTTTTCAAGAAGTTCCTTAACTATTCGAAAGCATCGGAATCAGTTAAATAATAAATGCATTACTATGTAAAAGCATCCAACATTATGTGGGGACACGTAATGATTGCACATTGTGCTGTACAATGTGTCGGCTCAGTTATCGACATAAGTCGACATTGATCACACCCAAAACTTATGCACAAACTGTGCTTGCGCTCTTGCCAAAACATTGTGCTCGCACAACATGCGCCGTGCGGCTATAGTATGTGCTATCACACATTGTTATCTGGGATTCTGTGAATATTTTTGATTATTCACTGAAATTTGAGTTATGAAATTTGTCACACCTTGGGTAATTTTTAAAAACGTAACCCCTTTTTATGATATTTACGAAAGAAATGGCTTTTCAGAAAACAATTTAGGATACAGGATCGGAGCCACAGCAAAATTTCTACTCGGGAATACAAGTTTCATAAATAAAATCAGTAAATTGCCTGCTAAATTTTTTTTATTTCATTCAAAATTTTCGAATAATACATAATAATAATACCATAACATTAACAAATAAATCATTAGGAATCACTGCCAAAAATCAATTCCTTGTTCTGTACTCTCAACGTCCTTAAAATAACCAGTACCTTTGTCATCAAGTACTGCATTATCTTTACCACGAGCAGAAAAGTAATTTTTTTCGGAATATATTTTAGATTGATAGCCGATAGTAAAGCATAAATGGTAATTGGTAAAATAATTATTGTAAACGTGGAACATACCGTACACTCAGAAAAAAGTTTTTTTGAATCAAACAAACGTATCATTGATATAGGGTCAAAGAAAAAATTAGTTTGAATTAAACAAAATTTATTTCATTCAAAGAAATTTTCTTTAATATGATGAAATCAATTTTTTTGAATTAAAGAAAATTTCTTTGAATCAAACAAATTTTGTTTAATACAAACAAATTTTTTCTTTGACCCTATATCAATGATACGTTTGTTTGATTTAAACCAACTTTTTTCTGAGTGTAGCGCATTAAACCCGGGGCATGTGCAGCAATATTATCAAAATAATTAAACATCATAGTTACTCGGGGATGATTATTAAACTGTTTAGTATTTTCAGCAGTTTCATATGAATGGCCAAATATCAAGCCGTAATAATGATTCATGAACTTGCAATGGCTAATTGTAACGTAATCAGCTAACTCGCCTACTTTAAGTAACTTTCCAAGATCAGCCTTGTCCGATTTCTGTCCATCAAAAGTACAATGATACACCCAGTAACGAGTACCAAATTGAAACATTACCTGTGTTTCTTCATTTTTAATATTTCTGACATCGTGCTTGAAAAACAGGTTTTGCAAGATGATGTTGCTTGCGCTTTTCGAAGCCTTAAAATATAAGTTATTAAGAACATCTGCTTTCCAAGAGCCGAAAGACCCGCGAAAAGTGCCTGGAAAAATGAGAAAAAGAGTTTTTAATATGCTATTTTTTAACTTGTCTCATTGTTTTAATGATTTTTAATACCAATAAAAAGAGAAAGAATGAATTCGATATAAATAATGAATAAAGCAGAATTTTTACGTTTAATGTGAGTATAATCTTGCCAAAATTAAAGAGAAGGTTGCCTTCATTTGAGAAAATGAAAATAGTTCTTACTCGAATAGTTGATAATATGTCCAAAAAATTTTTCCTACACTGTGAGAAATTCTAAGCTGTTTCAGCGTGACGTGTTTACGTAGTCACTTTTCAGCTCGAAGTCAAAGTAGTTTCTATCTTGGGATACCGAGCTGAAGCAGTGTCTCCAAATCGTGGGATTTTTCGGCCCCCACCAATCTTAGCGATTTTAATAAGGATTCTAAATGTTTTGAAATTTGGAGAAATTTTCAGACGTTTCTATAAGAATTTAAAAAGATTTCAACGATTTTTAAAGTTTTCGTGAAATGTTAAGGAATTTTAAATGTTATCCTAGAATTTCAAGAAATTTTAAGATATTTTTAAAAATTTCTAAGAATTGAGAGGGATTTTATGGAATTTACTGGGATTTCTAATAATTTTAAGCGATTTCAATAGATTTTTCTAATTTTTAAAAGAATTTGCGCGAATTTTAAAGGATTTCATGGAATTTGATCAGATTTCAAATATTTTTAACGAATTTTAAAGATATAAAGGGATTTTAAATGTTACCGTAAAATTTCAAGAAATTTTTAAAGTTTGTAAGGGAATTTTATAGAGTGATTTGAAAAGATTTTTACAATTTTTAAAAGATTTACTTTAATTTAAAAGGATTTCTAAGGCTGCAGATTTTTTTAGGGCTTTCTCGAAATTAGACGATTTTTAAAACATATTCTGGAATTTTTATGGATTTGATGGATTTTTATGAGATTTCTAATAATTTTAATGATTTATAGGGATTTTAAATATTAAGGAATTTCAAAACGTTTCTAGGACTTTTAAGAGTTTTTCATGAATTTTAACGTGCGATTCAAAAGATTTATTTTTGAGGAACTTTAAGGGATTTAAAAAGGTTTTCGGGATTTTAAATCTTGTAGAATTTTGAAATTTCGAAAATTTTCTGATAATCTTAAACGATTTTGAGTAATTTGAAATTTTATCATGAAATTTGCAGAAATGTTAAGAGAATTCAAGAGATTTTAATGATTTTTAAAAGGCATCGTATTTTTAAGGATGTTATTAAATTTTAAGAGATTTCTAACAATTTTAAATGATTGCAAGAGTTTTTTTTTACTTTTAAAATGTTTTATGGGATTTAAAGAAATGTAAAACTTGTCAGGGAATTTTATTGAGGGATTTCAAAGGATTCTTCTTTTTTTTAAAAAAGATTTTCTATTACAAGGATTTCGAAGGTTTTTGTAAAATTTTAAGGATTTTCAACAGGTTTCTAGGAATTGTAAGATTTTTTAAAGAATTTTAAGGAATCTCGAAGGTTTTTGGGAAATTTTAAGGGACGAGAGCAAAAAAACGCGTGCGATTATTCTTTTTTCCCTACAACTTCAAGTCATTCAAAAGCCAATCAGATTTTTAACAACAATTTATGCGAGATTTTCTAAAAATTTTATGACACCACTTTTTTAAGATACGATACATAAATAGCAAACTCAAGAGCAAACAAACACGCGCGCGATGATTTTGTTATATTTCTTACAACTTATTCAAGTCATTCAAAGACCAGTCAGGTTTGCAAAAACAATTTATGCGAGATGTTTGAGTCATTTTGTTACACCATTTCTTTTACAGAAGACAACTGTAAGTATGATCCGTGCTATTTTCGTGTGATTAATTTCTCATTTTTGCACATTTTTTGTTAAAAAGATTCAGAGGATTCTAAACTATTTCTATAATCAAAGGATTTTGAAATGTTAGCTGACAAAGGGTCAGCATTCCTTTTACTCCGATTGTAAATATTTATGATTCTTAAATCTGTATTTTGTCAGATCGTTTCAGAACCTTAAGGATTATATTATAAACCTAATTTTATCATCGTATTTACACATTTTGTCCAGATTGCATTTATAACTTAAGCTTCTTAGCCGCATCTTTAAAATATCTTATTGCTTATTGCCGACTCTATTATAAAATCTGTACCGCTGCATCAGGTATATTTTCTAATTTACTTGGATTACAGCTCTAATTGCTTTAGCCTTCCTATGCTTAGGTCACAAGTGGGATGTGTCCAATATCTGCTTCCACTTTTCTAGCCAATAGACATCCTTCTGATTTATCATCCCTTCTCAAAATTTGTACTTGTCTACTTCCAAGAGAACTTACTTGTAAGGTATTAGTCAGTTACATCCGTACTGTACTCGACAACAAACATACTAGCATCACTTACTCTTAGTCAGTCTACTAGAGTAAGACTCGTACTTACCCCGTCTTCATATAATAAACATACAATTTAATTATTTAAAGTGTGGGTGTCAAATCATTTATAATACCTTCAACAAAATAAACGCATGTTTTGCCTCGTCCACAAAACACTTCCTCATAGAGGAAGCTTTGTAGCGGTGACAAAATCCAATTTCCAAAAAAAAAAGGTTTTTTTTGAACATATTTCAAGAGAAATATATCTAATATGATACCATGAAAAATGCTCGGGATGTATGCATGTGTGTGTGTGTGGGTATGTATGTCACGATCCAGAAATATCTGAAGAACGCGTACATATAAATTGATGAAATTTTGCAGTTATTCCACTATATACCAAGTTGAATTTCTTACAAGGATTTAACAAAATATTTAATTCTACAAGTTTTATGTACCTGTATAATTTTAGTGAAATTGATTTTTCGACTATAACTTCTCAAATAATCAAAATTAAAAGCAGACCTCACAAGAAAATAACATCCTTGTGCATCGAGAAGAATCGATTGACTCATAAATTTAATGCATTTAATTAAAAAATAAGAACGTTATGCTTAATTGTAATTTTCGAAAATGAATTTCACCACTATAAGTTCTCAAATATTCAAAATTTAAAGCTAATGTAAAAAATGAAGATTTTTTATGTCGAGACGAATTGATTGGTCTACATGATTAATGTATGTCATTAAAAAGTAAGAAAGTTATGGTAACTTTTAATTTGTCAAAAATTAATTTTTCGACTATAATTATATATTTAAAATGAATTTGATTAAAATATATATATATATAATAAGATCGAACGCGCGCTTGAGCGCGCATTTTTCGTATTTGAAATATTTTACGTTACGCTAGCGTAGAAAATTAAGGTAACGCTATGATGTTAGCTGAAATGCATGTTCTTTTTATAATAGGATATATTTCTTTGTCTATACTTAGCCCCCTTGTCTGACGTTTCTATCATGGTTACTTGTAATTTATCAAAAATTAATTTTTCGATTATAATTATTTATTTAAAATGAATTTTATTAAAATATATATAATATATATATATATTTCTTTGTCTATATTTAGCCCCCTTGTCTGACGTTTATAATTCTTAAAAGCTGTTGTAGAGATTTACATTATTCGAGACATTATTTATGTAACATGATCGCGAACAGCGATTCAGAATTCGAAATGGCTTATCGTGGCACAGTAAACAGTAATGGGGCAAAGAGGTCCGCGACTTTGGACGCGGCGAAGTCGAGGTTGGGCACTCATGAATACATTATACCTTTCTAACGAGGCGAATAGGTCAAGTGGATGGAGTCGCAGCGGCTGTCCGCATAAATCACTCAAAAGGGCAGGCGAGAGATCAGCGTCGACCCCGCGCAATCTTCTTCTTCTTCTTCTTCTTCTTCTTCTTCTTTTTCTTCTTTTTCTTCTTTTTCTCGTATTCCTCTATCTTATTCTCCCCCTCACCCTCTTTCCCTTTGGCTCCACAACTTCTCATGCATCTGTTTCCGCTTTTTGTCGACTTCGTCGTTGGCGGCGGTAAAAGCAACGTCCATCGAGTCGTTGTTTTATTCAACTATAAAATTGTGACCCGTCACCCGTCCCATCCTCTACAATTTTCATAAAAACAGCGTCAACACACGTTTCACATCCTGCCCGAGAAATATTTGACAGCCATGCGGAATTGAGTTTCTGTCGTTTAGGTGCATTTTAATTTTGCCTCACTTTGGGTCTTTTGTTATTAAAAATATTTAAAGCTTCGATATTGTGAGAGTAGATAAATTATTAAAAAAATTTTTTTAATTACTTCTTTTATATTCCACTCGAAAACAATTTTGTAATCGCCCAATGAGATAATAACTGATTTTATCAGTTTGAAATATAAATTTTTTATTTTTACATTTTTAATTGTTTTATACTTTTCTTACTTCTGTAAAATCTAAAAGTAATGATAAAATTTATTATTTACTCTTTTTTATTTTAAAACTTGTAAAGTTAAATAAATAAAATTCTTAATCGAAGAAAAACATAGTTTTTTTTATTTACATATTTTAATATGTAATAATAAATCCCTTTCTTGATATTTAATATCGTTTTGATGTTTATAAAATTTTTTCAAATTGCTATTTAAAACAAAACTAAAAGGTATTTATGATATTTTAAAGGAATATAGGATTAGGGTTTGATTTATCTATCAATTAGTAAACATGATGAATTCCAGTAAGAAACGATTTGATGTATTTCCAGTTTCAGAGAGACTCAAACATGTTCCATTACAACGTAATAACAATAATAAAATAACGAAAATTCTATGAATGCAACGTCAACCCTATTAAAAATTGAAGTTTTTGCATTAATTACAAATCACAAGTGAAAACCGAAGGTACCAAACGTTTCCAGAAACGTTAAACAAACGAAACTTTGTGAGCAAGTGACATTGGCGTTTACAACGCCCAAGAGAATAACATTAAAAATAATAATAATATTAATAACTATATCGATAAGTCTATGTACAGTCGATATTTATAAAGCCGTAGTCCTAGTATAGTTGTCACTTCATTCTCTGAGTTCACTTTCGCGTTTCTAGTCGACGCTATCTTTCTTTCTAATATATAGTGTTTTTTGTCTCAACTCTGCATATTTAATGTAGAATGTCATTTACACACCTTATGTTATCGTCTCGCTAGGAATATAACGATTTCGTTACTAAAACTTTGGTTACGCAAAAATAGACGATCAGATATATCGTTAGCACTTTGCCTCGTTACGCCGGACATACGTTTATCAACAAATTTACATTAATTACAATAGAGGTTGGATATGAACACGTAACTCATAAATAGAATGGACATAGACTGATTATATCAGATCAATCGTAAATGATTATCCCGATTTATGGAGCCTGATCAATATCGATCAAGGTATGTATTCGCAGCGATCATTCGGCGACAAGAAAAATAGGAATACATGAAGGATTAGCAGAAAATTAGAGAATTTTGCGTAGGCGCCGACAATTTTTTAGTCATTATGTCTACTCAGGTATTCTTTATGACCAGTAGCGGAATCGTTTGTAATCATTGATTTACGATGGACATTTATAAACTCGGTACTAGAATAGAAAGTACAAGAAAAAAGATTAATATGTTTAAAGAGTCGTAAAAGCTTATTGATAAACTCAATTCTTTTTCTCAGTATCATCTCTTCTAGAAATAAGTGATTGGATCTGATTTAAATAATTGGGAATGAATCATGATTTTACAGTCAACTGTAAAAAAGTAAGTAACTAAATTTTCAAATAATTCTCGCAAGAAAAAAATATTATTATCAACTTGAGAACCTAATTTCAAACAATTTTCTATCGATACCAGTCGATTGTTTATTGAAGGGATCGTTATGTAAGAATTATTTCCTAAGTTTAAAGAATAACTCAACAAATTTTTTAATCAATTCTTACCGCTGCTGTCATTGGCACAGAAGTAATCTTCAATCTCACAATTATTATAGAGATTATTATTAAAACTTCTCCATCTGCAGATAAGTGTTGAAAAGAAGTTAAAAAAATCAAGTTTACAATGAATGAGAAGCTTGAGAATTAGGTTGAATTGAGATTGCAGTGTTGCTAGCTGCTCAAAAGCGAGGCCACTGGAGCGCACGAGAGTCATCAATTGTCAGATAAAGAGCAGTTACTGTCACTGCCACGCTATCGCAAAAGTGTATCAGCAGAACAGATTACGAAATTATCATGAAAAAAGAACGGCAAAAAACAAAGACTCATTAAACCCACGACAGCTAATAAAGCCTGGATGCAGAATAATTCTGTTTAATCCGGTGATTCCATTAATGACGATATTAGCATACATCACAATAATTACTAATCGCAACGAGTATCAAGTCTCGCTTATTATCACTTGTCCGAATGATCCTCCGACTATCTTTCGTTCGAGCTTCAGGTCCGACGGAACATTGATTGGATCTAGCATCAGGCACGCTCGTCTTCTTTCGCTCCCAGACATTCTCCAACTCATCTCACGATAAGAAGAGCAAAAGAAGTGTTCACACTCGGAAATCACAGTTAAAAAAACTCTTGACTACAAGCAGTTCCAGCCTGCCGTTGACATTCCAGCTTAAGGATGCATTCCAGAAGCAGCCCCAAGGCGTGGACCACCATAAAGGGAATAAGGTGGAAAATAGGGTGGTAGTCCGGCAGCCGAATGAGGATGTGGTGGTAGAGGTAGATTTGACAAAGACGGCAAAAAGTGTGAAGGCTTTCCATAAGGATGATAACGCGCTGTAGCCAGTGGACTCAACGGTGGGGTCGGATAGGTTCTCGACAAGAGAGGATGTGTTGGAGGCATTCCTGGTGGCGAGAGAAGTGAGAGAGCTGCAGCAGCGTCACCTGCAGAGACACTAGTGTGGCTCCTCAGATGCTGTAGAAGTTCGTCAGAAGTGGAAAACCTCTTGCCACAGTATGCGGTGTCGCCAGCTATCCAGTTGCAAACGTAAGGAAGCTGAGAAGCTGCAGCCAGTGCTGCCAACTGTGCATGGGCGTAAGCTGCAGCCGCTGGTGTATGTCCCAGTGGTCCGTAAGGAGAAGCACTGGGTTTGTGGTCACACTGGGTGCAACCAGCCGGACACGAACCTGCTGTTGATGTAGGTATCTTGCCGTTTGCGCTTGAGTTGGCCAAGAAATGGGAGTTGAATTGACAACCTGTGCAGTAAGGATCTCGACAGACTGGTACCAAAGTGTCAGCACCCGACGAGGTCTTCATCCTGGCGTAGCTGAGGTAGGGATTCGCTGCTAGGCTGTTCTTTAGAGCCTGATGATGCTGGTTCATGAGAGAGTTAGCCATCACGTCAATGCTAGGTAACTGAGGGTGATATCCTAGGTAAGCTGAGGTTGATATTGGCATTGTTGATCCCGGCTTGAAGGTACCCAAAGGCATGTCCTTGATCGAAGGATCGGTCATTGCAAGGACACCAGCGGGACTGTAGGAGGGTTTAGATTGCAAAGAAGGGCTAGCAGCAGATGTTTGCATCGCGGATGCTTCTGAAGTTATGAGGGAAGCTGTTGAGGTCGCTGTTCTTGATGGGGGAGAATCCCTCATGTCACCGTTGGGTGTAGCTGTTCTGCGACCTTGAGGTGTCACCGCCCTGACTGAAGAAGCGCTTTGGTTGCTGGAGCATCGTTTGTTCCCATTCGCTGGAGTCCTGGCTCTACCAGATGCTGAATGGCTAGAGGCTGCTCTTTGCTCCTCGGGACTGGAGGCTTTCTCCCGTCCTAAGCAGGATTCGTAAGGCTTGAAGCTGGATTTTAGAGCCTCAGCTGCTGTAGGTGCAGTCGTTGGGGATGACTTTTCTCGAGAGTGGTCAGACTTGGATGATTTGCTAGACTTGTCGAGCGGGGCCAGAAGTGACTTACTGGACGGTGGATCGGCTCCTATTTGGCTACAAGTCTGAGCAAGGAGAGCGAGTGGACTCTTTTTGGCATCCAGCTGTAATCAGAAACGAAAACTTTGTTTAGTTATTTAGCTATATCTAGAGCTTATAGGTTTATTGATTTACAAAAGAATCTCAGAGCTGAATGAAGATCCAATTACCCACATTCCAAATATTTACACTAACTTTCTGAAAGTGCGGTGCAGATTATCGGGAGTGACTGATCGCATTTTCCTTCTGTCAACCCAATGTTATCGCACCCTGACGCAGCGACTCGATAAACCGATCGAAGAAACAATATTTGCCCGGTCGTGGCGAAAGAGAGCTTCTTGCGAAATTGCTTGCGAAACTTGCGAAACTTGCGACCCATCGACGTGTTCTACGAGGCCATTAAACCGACTGACTCGTTCCTTTGAAATGGAACAAGGTTTACGATGCGTGCATGAAGTATGAGCGATAAAATCTCGTGACAGAATAAACGCGAGCGTACATTATGCCCCGTTGACAAATGTCACTCTTCTTCGAGTCTTTTGGGTATCTTCGATACCAATCTCACGAAGTAGTGGTGTTGTACTGTGAATGATGATTGCAGAGATACAAATTATACGGATCATTGAAAACGAGAAGGGTATAATTTAGGAGGATATATTTTTTATTACTTTACATGGGACTACACGCAATTCCATAATAAGTTTCAAAGAAATAATTTATCTTGTAATCAATAGGTGTCTATTACAATCATTTATAAACGGCGAAAGCAATTTGCAAATTAGTATGTTGCGTGGTTGGGTAATGAATACGTCAGTATTTTCCTTTATATTGTTGAAGCTTGTAATTGAAAGGTTTTTTTCATTTTTGAAATCGTGTATGTCAAAGCAATGAATAATAAACGACAAATAAGCACGGAAATAGTGAAGAATGATATAACAGATCAATTAGGGATGTGAAGTAGATTAATTCAGCTCCTACATTTGTTCAATCAGAAACTGATTAAGGTGATAATGGTGATTTATCCGAGTAGAAAGGAGAAACTAGCAAAGTGCCCCGAGAAACTTTCGAGACCCATTATGCTCACGAAATCAATTTACTCAATCAATCTATAGACGTTTACGCATGACGAAACCTTGTCCTGCACAATCAGTTTCTATCTTTTCAACTGGTTTCTTCCATCATTTTCATATCTTTTAAATCTTTCAAGTTCTGGAATAACAAAATAAAATTCCACCGAGCTCAATAACTCGCATTTTATACATGATGGCGTAATTTAAATTCTTTTGTGTGGATATCAAAAAGAGTTACGGGTAACTGGTCGTGTTATCTATAGTGCAGTTAACATAGCTGAAATATACGAGGTCACGAAAATTTACTGCTAATTATATTTTCTACGCGCGGGCGTAATCGCGTTGGCAGTATAATAACGAATCGAGGTAATACAAACGTTTAGTGCAACGATATTTCGTTTAACTGATTCCCGCGGGACGGCAATTCATTTTCTGATGCAACTAATCACCGTTTACCGATGGTACATACGTTGTCGACGTTGGTTTTAATGCTTTACCGGATTGCAACAGGGAGTTACGATCGACACCAACGCATATATAGTGTTGACAGTTTGAGTAAACAAATTGTTACGACATTAGTTTTTGAATGCACAAAAAATCCATGTATCAAGTTTTCATCGGCCCACATAGAAAATAAAATCTATAATTTTGAAATTTATACATTTAATCAATCTATATTATTTAATCTGAATTCTTCAAATCTATAAGTTATGTCAAATGTTGTCAGTAAAATGTAAACAAGAAAAAGATGATATCCACCGTGTTTGGTCTGTTCAAGATAAAAATAAATTGACCCCTTACTTGAACCGGAAAAGATATTTAAAAGCACAATAATCAATCATTCAATACTTTATTTTATCAGACGTTTCGTCGTAATTCATGTTACATCTTCTGTTAATGTCAATTTATCATGAGAAATAATTATTCTTATATTGATATTCATTACCAGCTTGAAGTAAGTTTTTTCTATTAGGATATAAAGGTTATAAGATCATTGTCTGTAGAAACATGTTGATTACATTATATCTTTCTATGGGCAAATTGCTCGTGAATCTGACATCTTATCGATTTATGTTTATGACGGCAGAAAGTTTTTTAACATATCGATATAAATAGAAAAGAGTGCATGAATATTAAACTAGTCTTGCAGTGTTTTGAAGTAAAGTTCGTCACTGATCGATAAAGAAGTTAGGAGGGGTGGAACCTATAGACTGACAACACGTACTGCTTTTTGTCCCCTCCTTACGGCAATGATACCTATTCTTATCATTTTATTTTTCTTTACAACATTCATATATTTATTATTCGGTTCCGTAAAATAACTTGATAAAAAGCAACAATTATATTCCCATTGTCTATTCACAAAAGCATTAATTAAAGCCAGATTGGATCACTGTTCTGTTACTAAATTTCTAAAACTTAATTGCCCCTTGCCTCTAATTACATACTTACAAATATAATTTGTGTCATTTTGGGTGGAAATTTATTATCATATTGCGTGTCAAGAAAAGTAAATCATTGACATGAATATTTAACGAAAGCCTCTTCTTGTCATATGTATTTTTAATGTTTGATACAGTGGGAACGAAAATGTTGAACTGAAGAGTTTATTTCACTTCTCGTTATCAATGAACATATGAATGGTGTTCTTAAGGCAATTTTCAACGGATTTCGAGATCGTGATGTAAAGGATTGTTCAGGGATCGTTCCGATAATTTATTTTTAGGTCGCGCGTTGAGCACGTTACTAGCATACAAAAATATGCATTGTTTCGCTTGAACCGCGGTTGATTTATGCCATACATAAATCAGAGCATGCGAGCCGAAAGCTTGCCAGCACTCTCTGTCCCCAAAATAGTTTACAGAAGTTACAGGATAAAAGAGAAAATGCATTTCGGTCGACATTGACGGAGCGATGTCATGCAATATTAATGAAACATTGAAAAAACGCCGTTTAGACGGATTCGAACACAAAACATGATTGCAGTGTGTTTTCTGCAAACGTACTTGGAATTTGAAAGCGTGCGACATTCAATTTGCAAACGCAAAGTCTACATTCGAATATCGATTTTATTCAAATATTTATTTTATCCCGTTTATAGATTTATCAATTTATCGGAATAATAGAAAGTGATCAAGATTGTATGCATCTGCAGGAATAACTTTTTGGAGTCTTTTTTATTTCTCATGCTATATGAGATTAATTGGAATTGAAAAATAATTCTGTATGAAAGAAACTTGCAATGCCTATTGTTATTTTGTAGTTAGAATAAAGTTTCTGGAAGAAAATTAAAAAAAATTGGCAAGAAAATATTTTGTTCGTTTGAACGTTGAAAACTATAGGTACATGGAATTGGAAAACAATTTCGAAATGTTCATTGCTCATGTTATTTCATCTGGCCAAGAATTTTTCAAGGGGATAAATTATGTGGTGGACTGAATTAGAATTGTAGTTTATTGGAATTTCTAGTTTCTTAATGCAGTATCGTAACGAAATTTTTGCTCATTTCGCTCATGATTTTTCCTTTCTGAACAAAAATAATAAAAATAGATTAATCCTTCATCTTGATCTTATTAATCAAGTATTATATATTATGATATAATTTATATAATACATCAATAACTGGAAAATAAATCAAGTACCGAATTTTTGGTACATTTAGCTGCTTATTCATGCTACAAGATTTTCAGCACGATTAACTCAATTTTTTCACTACGTTTATCCAGGTAAGAGACGTTTATATTTTCCAATAATTTATAAGTGAAGTTCTTTTTCTACTCAATTTTGTGATTTCTTATTTATGTACCCATTAATATAGAAAAAAGTGATAATAATAAGATAAATTAAAAACATTATCAATTCATTTTGCTTCCTCATAGAGGAAGCTTTGTAATCGTTACATTTTCCAACATTTTTAAAATGGTTTAATTAAACTTTCCTCACTTGATAAATGTCTAATACAACATTCTAATCAATTTTCTGGATGTATGTGTGTGTTTGTATGTATGGATGTCGCCGTTTTTTGTGGCCCTATTAACTTAAAGGAAGTTCTAGATAAATTGATGAAATTTGTAAGTTACATTGGTACCACCAATACCTGAAAATGTGCCGAAGGATTTTTCAAAATATTGAATTTTAAAATTTTCATGAACATTTAGATTTTTTTTAAATTGATTTTTCGACAATAACTTCTCAAATAATCAAAATTAAAATCTTATGTCAAGGAAAGAAAGATTCCTTGCATCGAGACGAATAGACTGACCAGTAAGATTAGTGTTTTTAATTGAATATTAATCAAATTATGATTATTCGTAAATCAAAATTTTTCATTTTTCATATATTTGTTCAAATACAAACACTAATCCTAGAGATCAATCGTTTCGTCTTGACGGAAGAAATCTATGAATGATAAGGTCAAAAGATTCTTTGTTTCGAGAAAAAAGAATTAATATTTTTAAATGTTTATGAAAATCATTAATGCTTCCTTAGGAAGCAAATGCATTTGCAATTCCATCATAATAAGAAAGCAAAGTGCCTAAAAGTGAGTACAAAATATGAATATAGTGAAATGGAACACCCATTGTCGAAGGTAAAAGCTAACAATTTTAAGCAAATTATTTGACCTTTAATAACTTCCACAATTTTTGAGATATTTGAACAGCTCTTGTACCAAATTGTCAGAAATAATAGCCGGGTTCAGGGAAATCAAAATCCCAATACTCGTTTTAGAGTTATAGTATTATATATAGTATATAGTAATAGTTTAGTATAGTGAGAAACTGAAGATTTTTTGCTGAAGAGGGTTTTTTTTTACCGTTAATAACTTCCACAATCTTTGAGATATTTGAACGAGATTTAAGATTTTTAACCAATTAAAAAAAAAATTGGTTTTATTCTTTTTCACCGCTTTTATCTTGATTTTTTTACACTCTGAAATTTTTATGAAATATCTGTATGTTTCCCCAGTGAACTCCCGGTGCATATAAGGGATAAAAAAAATAATCCAATGAAACTTACTGTCGTGGGTAGAGGCGTGAGATATTCCGGACGGAGATACTGATTCGCACTCGAAGTCAGCATCTTGATATCACGAGTGACTCCAGATCCTCACCAATTTTCAATTTCACTAATCAATAACAACACAAAACTAATCAACCAGAAACAACCAAATGTGGAAACGTATCATCCAATGAAAAACGTTTTACACTGCAATCTTCTTGTATATCCTTGGGGGTTGCAGATTATCACTGATAGCACGTAAGGCCATTCGTGGAGCACCTTAACACTTTCATGAGATCACAATAATTTTTTTTCTTAAATTCAGTTCCAAACTTGTTTAGAACAATATCAAAATGCACCCTCATTCACTGACATTTCTAATGCACGATGAAGTACTGAGATAGAAAAGATACACGATGTTGACGAGGCGGACTCTGGATCGCAACTGAGTCAACTGACGGTCATGCTCGTGGCGGGCCTGTCGCTCTTGCTACCCCTTAGCGGCGTTGCCCCCACTACGGATCACCCTGGGGTTACCCCCCACCAACGTCATCACCACCACCAGAGCAACGTGTTCCTGGACTTCCTTCCCCGTCGACGGCCACGACACGGTGTCGACCGTGTCCCGGCGGTCGTTGTCGGTTCGCGCCCCGCCGACACTTTTGCCGGGCGCAACCGACCCGGCCAACGACGTGTCAACTTGTGCGAAACCCTCCCACCCCACCCCCCTAAACCCCCAACCCTTCTGCAACCAACACCCGTGCTCACCAGGCGAGGTAAACCGCGGACTCCGTTTTGATCCTCGTATTGCTTCTTCACTTAATATACCTTCTATTGTAGAAAGATGCAGTGGCATTTTTAATATCAATATTTGCCAAAACTAGTCTCACCTTTTCCCATTTGATGCCCAGGTGACCTTGTAATCACTAATCTGATAATCATGTCATACTCAGACAATAAAGCTGACAAAACATGTCAGCAGTTGCCTTGTGAGCCAATTTTTTTAATTATGTACTTTGAAAAATTATCAGTTTTATTGATTTTCAAATAACCAAATTATACCCCGTGTGGAAACATCGACTGGTACCAGAATGGGTTCCAGATAGTTTGCCTAAGTACACTTAACGATAAAATATTAAAATGAGTTAATTGCTTTTTTTTTAATCTTCATCTATGAACTTGCTTGTTAGGTTCGTATCATTGATACATTAAATAATTAGAATTAATATTACATATTATTTAAGGTTGTTACTAAAACTAAATTTTGTTTTATTTTTAGATGTAGCTTATGCCAAATTCAAATCCACAGAGGGAGAAGTGTTTTCTCACATATAAGAACAATCTTTAGCAATGCAAAAGATTGAGAAGTCAATCGCAAATAACGAAGGATATCGAATACGAGTAAATAAATTATTTAAAAGTACCTATATATTCAACTAATTTTCCATAAATAAACACTTGGTAATGTATTTGGTGTAATATTAATTATTTAGAATAAAAATATCAGAGTAGAAATTTTACTATTGCCCCCATTAGGAAATCTGGCCCCGATCGGGTCCAGATAAGGAGATTTCAGACCAGGGATGAAACACGGCCCGACCAAGTCGAGGCCTGGCCCGCTCGGGCCAGACGTTTCATCACCGGTCTGGGCCAGGTTGGAAATTTCTACACGGGACTCATAATATTTAATATTAATTCTGATTCAATCGGGACCAGATCGGGTACCGAATTGGCACTGACCAGGCATACCGATCGGACTAACAAGTCCAGCCTCATTTGGCCTGATCGGGCCCCTCTCGGGGCCGCGACAACATTTCTACGAGGGTGGCCTAGTTTTAGCAAAAAATATTTATTATTCAGAGCGAAAATTTGAGGAAACTAAAATGGTCTTATGGTAAAGCATCACAAATGCCCTTAAGGGGTTACTCTACTTTATACGCTAAAAAGAAGAGCTATTTTTTAACATTTTTTTTTAGTATTTCATGAAAGATATGGAAATAAATATTTTTAGGTATGATAGAATATGTCTTAAACTACGTAAAAAATTTTTTTTTATTAACTTTATTCCATGTTTATATTAAAACTAATGGCCGTGCGTAGGCTTCTCAAAATCAAAAGGGTAAACGGTACCAGGGAAAGCTCGGTAACGGCTAGCTTAAAAAAAATCAAAATGAATTAGATTCAGTATGACAAATACTAGGTTTGTAACCTCTAATAATTAATATTTATGAAAAAAATAATAAAATGACGGACAAAAATCGAAAAAGAAGAAAAATTCATTTTTTTCATTATTTTTTTATTTAAACAATTAGTAAAAATGTTATATTCTAATATATTAGAGGTTACAGACCTAGTTCAATATGTGTAGAATGTGTGGTTTAAAATGCGTTTAACACAATAACAATACAATAAAATAAATAAAAAACAATTTTTTTACCTAAAAATACTTATATCCATTTCTTTCATGACATACTCAAAAAAATGTTGAAAAATAGCTCTTTTCTTTTAGCATATAAAGTAGAATAACCCCTTAAAGAACATGAAAATGGAGGTTTATTGACTCCTTCTATTTTGACACTTATATAGATTATAGAAAAACAAAACAAATATAGTGATATCATAATTTACCGTTTACTCTTAACCAGATTAGTGATTCGAAATTAAGAAAAAGAAATCATGGTTGATATATTTTAGGGCACCAATTTTTTTTTTGGGACAAACATCAGATTTTATACATAAACAAAATCTAATGTTTGTATAGCAAATATATTTTGCTATAGCAAAAAGGTACAAGGAATCTAATTACCGAAATAAAATCTCACTGAACGTTAATCTCAAGGTTAGTCCTTTCTTCAGACAGATCTCAAACGTTTCAGGACAAACAATATTTTAGCCATGAGCGATAAGCTATAATCCTGAGGATAATCCACAATAAACGACAACCTTAAATAGACAGTAATAAAAACTAAAGACGAGAGATAATAAAGATAAGATCATAAGAACCCAAAGCCGGAAACAAATCCAATATTATTAAATGTAAAGAAATTAAAGAAAATTATATGACTAAAAATTTGAAATTTGAAATTTTTCAAGAAAATTCAAAAAGTGGTTATACCAGTCTTGTAAGAAGTTCAAAAAGGAACATTTTTCATTTCTCAAATATTTTTATAGCTTGTCCTATTTAGCTTAAATTCTAATTATCTTTATTTTTTTGAAATTTTGAAAAGTTATATATCTGACAGTTTTTGTTTCATAAAATAATATTTATAAATTAAAAAAAAAACAATTTCTTTTGAACTTTAAAAATTATCAAAATTTTTAAATTTTTATCAAAAATGGCTGGCTAACGAACTTGACCTTTATTTTGAGGACAATAAAAGAGTATACCGCAGGCTAATTAATTCGGTCAATTCTTTCGAAAGTTATCGTGCTCACAAACTAAAATCTGCAGACAGACAGACAGACACATTGATAAAAACATGTTTATTGGGTTCAGGGGGTCACAAAACAAAGCTTACTATAGCTCAGCCTTTATAATAATAATTAAGTAACTTTAGAGAGTGTGGGATGCTAAATGACAAAGCTTATTTTCTGTTCCAAATCTCAATTAACAATAATTTATTCTAAATACTAATCTATTCTAAAAAGATGATTGAGTCGAAGTCGAAATATCGTAACGTCTATTCCGCACTCCTGATTCGTCGTGTAAGTATCGATAGTGATTTTCGAGAATCGATACTTGCCGAATCGTAAATTACACACGTGAATTTAATTTGAAATTTTTAATTTGGTTTCGTAATAATCAGTTTGTCACGAGTCTAAACTTGAAATACATTGAAAATCCTAGAATTTTAAGAGAATTTAATGGAATTTTAAAATATTTTATGAGAGATAATGGGATTTTAAATGTTATCATAGAATTTAAAAGAATTTCAAGAACTTCCTGGGAATTTTTAGAATTTTTCACGACTTTGATTAGATTTTAATCGGACTTCAAGGTACTTTTATGTCTTTTAGAATATGTATCTGGAATTTAGATAAGGAATTTAAAACTTTATAGGGAGCTTTATTGAGAAATTTCAAAAGCTTTTTATGATTTTTAAAAGATTTTTTAGAATTTACAAAGATTTCGAAGGTTTTCGTCAAATTTTAAGGGTTTTCAAGAAATTTTTCGATTTTTAAAAGATGTTGTGGAATTTTTATTGGTTTGATGGAGTTTTATGAGATTTCTAATAATTTACATAAAAGTATTTGCAGAGATTTTTCTGATTTTTAAAACATTTTTTGAAATTTTAAAGGATTTCATGGAATTTGATAAAATTTCTAATGATTTTAAGGGATTCTAAATGTGAAGGAATTTCAAGAGGTTTCTAGGCCGTTTTAGAGATTATCACTAATTTTAACATGAATTTCAAGAGATTAATGATTTTGAAGGTTTTTATGTGCATTTTTAACGATTTTTAAGTAATTTGTACTAAATTCAAGAGATTTTTAAGATATTAAAACGATTTTGTAAAATTGTATGGGATTTTAGGATATTTCATGAAATTTTTAGTAATTTTAAAAGTTTTGTAAGAGTTTTATGAGGTTTTAAGGAATTTGAAATATTATCCTGGAATTTTAAGGAACTTTATGAGATTTCTAATAATTTTAATTGATTTTGAGAGATTTTTCTGATATTATTATATAGTAAATTATAAAGCATTGAAAAAGAACGTAAATGCGCGTGCAAAGCGCGCGTTCATTCTTGTTTAAAGAAAAATACAAAGCCCAACCGAAATAATAAAATTTAAATTAATAAGACAGATTCAGAGATAAAGGGTTTTCAATAATTAACAATAAGATAAATCTCATGTTGAAATATTTAAACTTTAGCGCCTTTGACTCTAGCGCCATCTGAAATTTAAATACTACTACTGTTTATTAATGAGAGCGGTGACGCTCAGTTCAGTTCAAAATTATATGTAACGACGTGCTTACATCGATCACGACTGTTTTCTTAAATAAAACGATAGTTAACAAGTATTTCTTGATTATTATAAAACCATACCTATGACCCATATGTCAAAATCTCACAATAAATAATTACATATGTTAATGTGTCACTTTTTCGTGACGACAGAAAAATGACAGGAAGAAATGTCAAGCAATAATGTTATAAGTTAAAAAATAAATTTTAGTAAACAATAAAAATTTCGAGAATATAAATTAAACCGTGTGTACCTTAAAAAAAATTGATTACAATATTTACAGTGAAATCTTACAATTTCAAATGAGTTATTAATTACTTGCCACGTGCTTTTTTTTGAAAAATAAATCAGTTTAAGGGGTCAGTCTAGTAACTCATTTTGGAAAAATCTATTTTTTTTTTACTTATTTCGAAAGTAAATATATCCAGAAATATTGTGTCAAAATTTTAGAACGATCCGAGAACTCTAACATTACATTTGAGCGCTTCAAAGGTAGGTACCTCGAGCGCGCTGACCGGCCTGACCGCGTCCCATGCAGAAATCGCCATATTGGTGCCATATTACCGATCAGGTCCCGATCGGGCTGGCCCGGTCCGTCCCGGATCTGGTATATTTCGTGGTTTCAGCGACGTGTCAGACCCGGTGGCCGGGTTACCACCTACAACGACACCTAGTAAGTGTACCGTGAAATAACGAATAACTAGTGTGCAGTTTTGACAGCTATTTGATTCTGCAATCAATTTTAAGTTGCAATAATTGAATATGATTACTTGAAGTTGAATTAGATAATTAATTAATTAATAATTACACAATGCCAAAGTCTAAAAGCACTCCGCGGGTTCAGAAACACCGCGCGACAAATAGGATACCATATTTACGTGACGGAAATGCAAGTAAGTATATCAGTGAAACCTAACCTCAATATTAAAATTATTACTAAACTTGTTTATCAAGATTGATATATTCGCGGCTATCTTCAATTGACATTATTATTTTTTTTTAATTAATGCGAAATTATTTAGCACATAATTTAATACCTATAAAT
>UCOH01009330.1:0-111945 GCA_900474275.1 Synergus japonicus
AAAACTTGAATTGATTCCAACTTTGGACTGGTTAAAAACTTGAATTTAATCCAACTTCAAACTGGTTAAAAACTTGAATTGATTCCAAACTTTGGACAGGTAAAAACTGGAATTGAATACAAGTTTGAACTCATCCAAAACTTGAATTGCTCCCAAAGATATAGGTTTCACAACTTGATTTATTTTCAAAATTGAATAACTCATCAATTAAATTGCTTCGAACCTTGGACTCATCCAGAACTTGAATTGAGTTCCTACTAAATTTGGATGACATGCAACTTGAATTCATCCAAATTTTTATAATTTAAGACTGGAATTGCTTCCATAGTTAGATCCTTCCTATCTTCCAAAGTAAAATTTCTATCTTTCATCTGGTTTAAAACTCTATTGCCCCTTTTCTATTGTTGATTTGCAAATCGATTTATCAATAACCCTACCATTCCTACTTAATAATAAATCCTGAGAAAAGCGTTCATTAGAAAATGGAATCTTGAGACCAAACGCAAAAACGAGAAAATACTACGTCTGACATTGCACGTTGTCGAGACGTGTAAAAACGTTAATTAAATTATAGCGCCAATTGCATTTAAGAAGAGGACAGATCTCTGCGACCTATCCAGGATACAGATGAAACAGTCGAGGCACGAATCTCGTTTCATTTGTCATCTCCGCTTTGCGTTTGACTTGCCAGTTTCCCCCATTGTCTCTTCGCCCGGAATAGAATTGTCCCTTTTCTTAATCCAGCTTCGAAAACTCTCCAGATTAATTCAATCAAAATTCATATAAATGAATAATTTCGTTGAAAATAACAAAAAAAAATTTATAGAAATGAGAAAATATTTCGTGATGAGAAAAAGCTTTGGAAAATCGTTTCCCTAGGGCAGAAATTCTTGTTTGAGAGGGTATAATGTGAAAAGGAAAGGTCGAAAGTTCTTCGACTCCTGGAGTCTCTATGACGCCTCCCTCGTGTTCCGGTTTTTTTTTCCTCATGAGTTTCTGTTTTCTTCCCGGGCAAAACTCTAGGCGGTTTTTGCTTTGGGAGAACCAAACCGACGCTTTGGGATCTTAAAGGTAGAGCTTTAAGATGAAATGCTGAGAAATGTGGAATTTTCTAGTCCTTTTTTTAAATTAATTAATTGCTTCTAAAGTTATAACATATTCAACTTGAATTGCTTCCACAGTTACAAATATTTCCAACTTGTACTGCTTCCAAATTAGGATATAAAAAAATATATACTACTTTATGAATATTTTAGTGAGAAATGCGTCCTCATGAGACCGCAGATTTTTTTGGTAATCGCTATCGTTAATAAGGATTTCTCCTTGTTTGTCGAGCATCAGTTCGCTGGTGTTTCGTCAAGATTATACTCTTCATGCGGGCTGTAGGACAAATTAGGGAAAAACCTGGACGACAGTGGCATTTGTAAGGATTAGAAATGACGCAATAAGTAAAAAGGCCTCAGTTCTATCAAAAAAAATTGTCCAACTAAAGCCCATCTGATAAAAAACAATCTAATTGATTTTATTTTAATTTAATAAAGTAAAAAATTTATTAGAATGACATTATCTTTAAAAAATATATGAAAATACTGGATAATATTTTCTAACTTGAATTGCTTCCAAATTTTGAAATTTGTCTACTTAGAATTGCTTCAAAAATTGAACCTTTTTAACTTAAATGGCTTCCACAGCTGGAAGTTTTCTAACTAATTTTTTTTTTATAATTTTGTTCTCAACTCTGTCTTGAGAATCTCTACATTTTCCCAACAAAATATCCAATAAAACTGTCTGATAAAAGTGGAAATTAATGGAACAAGCGACTCAATATCTAAAGAATATTTAAACATTTGATAAATGAAATTAAAAAAGGCGTTTAAAGGTCGGTGAAGATAGAAGAGGGCGTGTTGGTTGGTTGCACCCCTTGCAAAGTTTAATTACGTGGTGCTAAGTTTAATATAGTTAAACCCATCGAACTACCGGCAAGATTGTTTTACGAAGTAAATGAGGTAATGATGACTCACCCATTTGAGACCACCTAGCAGCCCTTGTTCCTTACCTTTTAACTCCGCGAACTAATTAACGCGCACGAGGGCGCTCATGACGCCACACAGATCTTCCTTCGAGCTTCGAGGATAATACATAATTCCACATCTCGACCTTGGAAGATGAATCTAATCTGGATTCTTCAAGTCGATGATCTTGGGATCTTTGGGCGTAGAAGGTGGAAGGTGCAAGGAACGACATTCAAGGGACTAGAAAAAAAATTATCATTTAGTTGGATCAGGCAAAAAATAAGGATTGCTCCCGAATTGGTGGATTTTAAAATGTAGACTGCTTAAAGTATCTAATCTATCCTAATTTAGAATAAATCTATCTTAAATTACTTTTAGTATACTCTTAAAAAAACGGGAATAGGACAAGGTCACTAAAAAATTATTTTAAATCAAAAGGTAGAATAAACTTATAAAAGAGAATAATTTTTCTCTTTGGATAAAAACATCTCATAAGTATAAAATCTTCTCTTTTATTTGACCCTCTCAACGAGGAATAAATAAACTTTAGCTCTAAAACGCTCCATCTATCTAAAAACAACCGATTCTCTTCCCATATACTTAAAAAGTAGATTTCGAACCTGGCAAATTCGCAAGGACTACAAAATCTTTCAAAGTCGAAGTCTAACATTAACTAGAAGATGAAAAAAAAATCCAATCTCTGTTGTCTTTTCCTCTCTTCATCTGTGAGCAATCTTAAATTTCGAACGAACTTGTCGAGTTTGTTACGAGATCTCGATTCTAAACATTAACTGCTTGCTTTATCAAAACTCGACTTTGGCCCCGGAGACAACTATGGATTCAACTGATTAAAATATATTTACTAAAAAAAAAACTTCCGAGATAATTTTAATGATTTAGGAAAAATTTGGATTAGGAAATAGTTCTAAGATTATTTACAGTTTAGCCAAAGTCAAGGTTTCTGGTTTCCTCTATCATAGCAAGTGGAGATTAATCGTAAAAATAAATTAAAATATTTGTCGGACAGTCTGTGATTCATATACTCGCTGAAATTATATATAGAATAATCGCACATACACACTGCGTTTCTTTTTCATTCAGTCATCATACTCTTCTTCTTTCTGTCAAAGCTGAAAGAAGGACTCTCACTTTCTCAATCCGTTTCCTAATTAAGGTGGGCACCTTGATAACTTGTATATTGGAAAATCGTATAAAAATATGATTCTAGCTCCACTTTTCTTCTAAGAAAGTCAATTTACAGTAGTATTGAGATTGATTCAGACGTTGTCTCGGGCAATCCACATCAACTGTGAACTAATTCGGTACCTGAAACAGAAGAAAATTAATTATGATTAATTATTTAATCTAATTAAATAATTAAATACTAATTAATTGCTTCCACAGCTGGAAGTTTTCTAACTAGAATTTCTTCCACAATTGGAAGTTTTCTATTTTAAATTACTTCCACAATTGGCAGTTTTCCAACTGGAATTGCTTTCAGAATTTGACGATTTTTACCCTGATCTGTTTCTACAGTTGGATGTTTTCTAACTGGCATTTTTTCATCAGTTGGAAATTTTACAAACCAGAATTTTAAACATGAACATTATAAAAATCGTATATCTAATATTCGCAATGAGTTTTAATGTGAAAATGATTAAAACAAAGCTCAAACAAGATAATGGAATTATTTTCAAAATGAAGAGAAATTACAAAATTAAGTTAGTAATTAAAGAATTAACCAAGAAAGAAGAAATTATGAGAAAACAATCTTTTAAGGCTCAAGAAATGCATCGAATGAAAAGAAGGAGCTGTACTGGCTTTTTTGTTATTAGCTAAGTGTTCTTTCTACAGCTTCTGGTTTATGTTAAGCTTCAGCAATTATTTTTCATAGTCACTGAGACAAATCGAAGAAAGGGAAAATACTATTCTCAAATTCTTTAGATATAAAAGTATAAATTCATTAATTCTACAAAATGCCAAGATTATTCTCCCAGCTAGGCTCTCTTAACTTTCCTATAAGATAAACTTTTCCAACCGAATGGTGGCAAAGGGAGTTTCTTTTGTTTCATACATTGTAAGTTCATTGGCTGTATATGGTTCTTTATACTTCGATAGTATACTATACATCGAATAATGTGATTCGCGCTTCGCTGACTTTTCCGAAACGTTTTTCCTTCACGCGGAAATGACGAAGTCTCACCCCTTTCTTCTCCTTTCCCTTTTCTGGATTATAGACACCCTTTTTCATGGGGAGAATCAGTGAATGACGCGTTACTATCTGAGTGATATTGATTGATGATACTGAATGACAAAATAGCTGACGGAATTTATCTGGAACTTATCTTTTTCTATTTCCTCAATTTAATACTATTTTACTGTATTTCATTATTTCCTTTATATTTATTTAAAAGAATCTAATTAATTAAAAAAACAAAAAAAAGTAACTGGGCTTATTAATATCGTTTAAAAGTCCATTAGACAATCTTAAAAATTTGGAAAAACTGAAACGAGGAAACAGAAGAATCTAATTTCGTCCTGAATGAAGGAAATTCGTACCAGCAATTTTCGAGTCATTTAAAGACTAAGAGAAAGATGTTCTTTTTTTTTATAACTCCACTTAGGACCAAAATCTACTTTCGGTTGAAATTAGGGATCATTTGACGCCTCTTAAGATCCGGTTCGACTACCTAATGGATAATTAATGATTCAAAAAAAAGATTGTCAAATTTGGAAGCTTGAATTTCTGAAGTTTGGTCAAATTTAATAAGTGCAAGAAACACAGGAAACTATAAAAATTTAAAAACAAAAAAATCGAAAAAACTAAAAAAATAATTTGGGAGGGTAAATTGTTTTTCGATTTTTTTTCATGAAATGATAGGGATGGCTAAAACGACATAATAGTTGGTCCGAGTATGAGAGTTGCTTTGAGGATGTCCGAAACTTATACTTATTATTGCATTACGCTACATATGTGCGTTTGGAATAATTCCTCAAATTATAGATTTTTAAAGAAAATGAGTTGTAATTTTCATCTTATAATTTGCACCACGCAAAATAGAGATTATAAAATGAATTTTACTTTAAATTTAAATTAGTTATCATTTATTAAACTGGACGTTTTAAATATTTAGTGAAAATTGAATTTGTTTTACTTCTGCATAGTTTGTACTTCTTCGACAATTGAAAGTTTTCTAACTGAGATTGCTACCACAGTTGAAAATTCTCTCACACATATTGCTCCTCAAATTGGAAGTTTTCTAATAGACTTGCTGCTACAGTTGGAAGTTTTCTACCTGGCACTTTTTCCACAGAAAGTTTTCGAACTGTAACTGCTTACTGAAGAATTTTTTTCCTGAATTGCTTCCACAATTAAAAAATGTATACTAAAAAGTGCCATAAAGATAAAAAAAATGCTAGATTCATAAAGATAGCAACTGGCTCAACGAATTTTCAAAACTCTATCAGTTGAGTGAAATTTTGTTGTCCACAAGCAAAATTTTTTCTGACAAAATTTGAAATTTGTCCAAAGCAAAAAGGATTGTTTCGACTAGTTTCTGGAAGCCATGGACGGACAGCGAGTTGAACTTGTAGAAATAATATACGTCGCTAATTTCGAGCTTGTACCGTGGTGCATATGACGTGTTTTGGAAAGGAGGAGAAGCTAGATGGCGCGTGTTCGTGAATGCTTGCGGAGTTTCGTCCTTCTAATGAACCCAGTTCGCGAAACCATTAATAACCGAAGGACACGACACAACTTCGAGAAAGATAGAACGAGGCCCGAGAAACCGGAAGAGAAAACGAATAACCCAGAAATGTTTTTTAAATATATATATATTTTTGTAAATAATATCATTTTTGAAAATATTTTGCTTTTAAATAAAATACAAAGACTTAATTTTTTGAACTAAAATTCTTTCTTTACCGAAAAGAGGGCAAGTGGAGAAAAAAAAGTTACCAAACAGAAAGATAGAAAAAAAGAGAGAAGGGGAGAAGAAAAAGAACAAAGTTGAAGAGCGGTTTAGACGATTAGTTTTCCGAGTAAACCAGGATATCTCCTAAGGACACTGAGCGATCTCACCTGAATCATAGACTTTTTCCCCTCTGTCGGAAAAATTCTCTCGTAGAGAGATAAGACTTTTCTAGAATCAGGAAAAATTGAGATTGAAGTTAGATTTTGTGATTTTGTGATTCTAAATTATAATTCTGTAGTTTTATACGTTTGTTGCAAAATTAATGTGTTTCAATTTGTAATTGCTTCCATAATTGGAAAATTTCTAACTGGAATTGCTTTCATAATTGAAAGTTTTACATCCTTGATTTCTTCCACAGTTGGACGTTTTCCATCTGGAATTGCTTTTACAATTGGAAGTTTTATAAACTTTATTTCTCCCACAATTGGAAAATCTTGAACTTGTATTGCTTTAACAGTTGGAGGTTTTCTGACCGGAATCACTTCAAAAGTTTACAGTTTTCCAACTGGAATTGCCTCTACAATTGGAATTTTTCTGTCCTTTATTCCTTCCAAAGTTGGAAATTTTCCAACTTGTATTGCTTCCAAAATTAGAAAATGTTCAACTTGTACAGCTTCCACAGTTGGAAGTTTTCTAACCAGAATTTCTTTTACAACTTTCAGATTTCCAACCTTTTTTTCTTCCAAGGTTGGAAGAAAACGAAACCAATCCTCGTTTTAAAAAACAGAATTTTCTGTTAACGTGTTTGTCAACAAAGCAATAAGACATCATGGTGAGAAATATAAAGTCATCAGATCAACTCCTGGAATGACTGTCGACAGGATATGGTTGTTTTTCTAGCAAAATAACGAGACATTATACGCAGTGTGTCATTAGTTTATTATGCTCTTTGCGTGAGACGATTAAATGCATTCTCAAGTATCTTAGCAAAATCGACTTCGGTATTCAATTCAGCGCAGATCGTCACATCAAACATTCTAAGCAGAAATAACATTAGTATCCTGACAACAGGTTGTCAGATAACAAGTCTCTTTATTCTGGAATAGCATTTTCTATTTTCATCATATAATTTAAAAATAATGCAAAAATATAAAAAAAATAACAATAATTGACTATTCCTAGAAAGAATTCTGTTCATATTTCATCATTTATATAAATAATTTCCAATGAAAAATGAAAAATCATCTATTGACTGCATTTTTCACCAATTCGTGAAAAAAATGTCAAAACTTCCACAATTGAAGATCCCATAAATTAAAAAAAATGCTCGAATTTCAGAAGATTCATAAACTCCTAACAGAGATAAAAAACGACCCTCTTGGCTCTCGTATCGAAACGTATCAATAAGCGTGGGTGTCGGTGATGGGCCAATATCGCATAAGTGGCCCGATTCGCCCTCATTTGTTACGTTTTGTTCAGCCTAAGTAATTTAACGCTCGACCCTAGGAGATCTGCCTTCGGATTCTTGAATCGCGAAGAGATTTTCCCCTCTTAGAATTGTAGAGGGGTGGGGGTGGCGGTAGTGCAGAAAAGGGGTGGGTTGGGTTGGAAGGAGACTCGGCTCCATTCTACGGCAAATCGTGGCATATTTGTCAGATTTTTGTTCGCGAACAAAACCTAGCGAAGGGTCTCTAAGTGGATTGGTTTCGCCCGTCGGCTTCGAGGATAACTGATATGCAGGCGTTAATTCCGGACATTTCACCAGAGATCGACGTCAATTTTCATTCGAGTATATTCGCGATGAGAATTGCGAAAGAAAAAAAAAGTCGAAACCCTCAAAGTCTTAAACAAACTATAATAGAAACTGATATAAAATAATTAAATATCTGTTGGTGTTCTCTTTACCTTTAAAACCTTTCTCTGGTATCGTCGAGTCATTACCAGGTTCAGAATTTTCGTCTTCAATGTCAACTGGTACATCAATCTGAAAAAAAAAAAAGAATTCGTTAGTCAAGGAATTATTTTTGTCAATTAGAACATTTTTAAAAATTGGGAAGCCTAGAAACTTAACATCTATCAGAATGAAATTTGTTTTAAGTTATCTTCTAAAATGGCTCAAGAACAAAGAATTTAGAACCTGAGAGGGTCAAATCTCAGCCTCGAGGAAAATAATTGACTCGTCATAAATCTGATAATTCTTTTTGTCCGCAGAAATAGGAATACAATGTGTATGGCGTATGAAAGACGTTTTGTAAATTGGTATGAGAATCGCATGTGTGATCTGGGAAGACGCGTGGGAAGACGTTCTTACGGCCGTCGGCAGCTGTTCACACATGTCCTCTTTAGAAAAACAAATAACGAGGAGCGACTCTAACCCCTTCGCTCATAGACTTCTCGTAACGAGGAAGCTCTCTTGGTTCTAATTCACATCCATCGGTTTGACCTTGTCCCATCAATAAAAAATCACTATGATCTAAAAACAACAATTCACTGTGCAAAAAAAGTATTTTTTTTAATAAATGGAGGCTGTCAAATTTAAAAGCCTCGAACCTTTGGAATTCAAAACACCTGAAGTGAAGTAGTTCAAATTTAAATAAAATGATTCAATTTGGAATAATTTAGAATTAAGAATGACTTTCAGATTGAAGATTCAAAATTGTAATTATTATTATAAATTACTTATATTTATAATATTTATATTAATAATTATACATTATTATTTGTCATTTATTATAAATTGGGTGTTTTTCAAATTTCTAGGTAAAAGAGAAAATATTAAGAGGGGTGAATAAGGGTTGGAGGGGGCATAGGGTTAAATAGGGATGAATAGCGTTTGAAAGGGTGACAGGGGGTTCAGGGATAAATATGGGATATGGAGGGGATGAGTGATAAAACAGGGGAGGGGCAGAGGGGCGCTAAACTAGATAGAGGCTGTGGGATGGAGAGGGGTTCAAGAGGGGAGCGGGGAACGTATAGGAGAGGGGAGAGGGAGGATAATACGTAAAAGGGGGGTACAGAGAATAAAAAAAATGTTGAGAAGGGCAAGAGGGGAAGAGGGCACAACTAAAGAAGTATATGAGAACATGATTTAGGAGGGGATGGGCGGTAGAATATGGAAGGGGGCAGAGGAGGCAAAAATTAATAAACATTTTGCAGAATGAGGGAAATTAATAAAAAGAGAGTCAGTGATAAAAAATAAGTTCGAACAAAATAGTGATATCAAAAAAGGTAGGGGGAGGGGCATACATTAGAGGGTGTTGGGTTTGGGAGGGGGTAAAATGGATAAATGGTATATTGAATGACATCGAGCAAGAGATAGGGGAGTAAATAGGGCAGGAGGAGGGGGTTTAAAGACATAGAATGGTTTATAGCAAGTTTTGAGTTTCTTTCAGTGATTTTAAAGAGGGATATCGAATTTAGAAAAGAGTGGAAGTGAGAAAGGTCAATGACTCGTATTTGAAGTTCAACCCCTTTCATCCTGGATGACTTCGGTTCATTCTTTCTCAATGATCCCTGACCCGCCGTAAAAGGGGACCAGGACCCACAAAAAGTGACGCCATGACTCGAGGCGAGACTGAGGAGACAAAAAACTTACGTACACGGAGAAAGGACTTACTTGTGGACAAAAAGACAGCGAAAGTGTACTCCTGGGCGTGAATATTTAAAGTTTCGCTTGACAGAAGCTAAATTTCGACAGTCCTATGACATAAATATCTAAAAAAATTTTTTCTTTTTAAATAAATGAAACGCAATCTTTTTTTTATGATTTGGTTGCATGTGTCTGTTGTTCAATTAAAGTTTAAAGATTGTGAAATAAAGATTAAAATAATGATAAGAATTAAATATTGTGGGTGCAATTTTGTTTATCTGATTAAAAGTTATGAGAGTTTCATAGAGGGAGAGTATTGTCGTGAGATCTTTAGATTCTGAAGAAGTATTAATATAGTATTTCAGAGACAAAAAGAGTGCGTAAAAAAGTGTTAGAATTTCATAAGCGTTTGTAGATCGGCGTAACGAGGAGGAGGTGTAATCACAGCAAACGAAACCCCTTTTTCCCATAGGACTAAATATAGAAATATCATCGGTCGAGTCACACATGTCCCGTTCATACCACCAGCTACATCTGCTCTCGATGAAGAATTCTCTTCACGAAAATTTGATTTATCCACTGAATGGAATTTCGAGTATTGCTCAAGAGGGGTCGAAAAAATGAAAAGAAGAGGAAATCGAAAGAGAATTAAGAGGATGTACAATAATTCCACTCCCACGAGTACTAAACGTTGCCAAAAGTGCTCAAAAATCATGTTTTTAACCTCCAGCAACTTGCACAAGTTTCTGCAGACTCAGAATAAAACTTTCTGAAGATAGAGCCACACCATGGTTTTGAAATGCAGGGCAATATAGTGAGTTCGTTATGAGCTCGCCCCGACGTGGTATGGCTCGTAATTGTAGACTCAGAGTTCGAACGGTGCACCTTCAGGCACTGCGTTCTCCTCGACTGACACCTATTGTCCACTGGAAAAGCCTCCCAAATACAGTCAATTTCCCTTATTCTGCCCCTCGAATAAAAATTTCCCGAGATGAAAAAAGACCCGAATCTTGAACAGTTTCTATCCTATCAAAATCATCTTTTTCTCCAAGCTAGTTACACCTCCCAAGCGAGGAAAAGCTCTCAGCTAAGGACAAAATCTTTCAGGTCAGTACCTGAAAATTATTAGTTCGAGAATGTCTTAATCCTCAGAGCTGAGCCGCCAGTCTTCGCCTTAACATAAATTTTTTCTCGTTCCTTCGTTCATGCGCGTACTATATATTCTATAGGTATAGATATGTATAGGTATATTTTATATATTCTGGAGGTAGGTATTTAAGCGCCTCGAGAAGCAGAGCAACTGATGTGTAATGTACGAGCGAAGATCCTTATTCTTAGACTCGATATTGGCAAGTTGTCGGTTCTCCTGATGTTCCAAGCACTTCAGGATTCGAAAATCACATTCTACATCATGAGAAACCTGCCTCGGAAGATGGAGAGTCCAATTGAGCAATTTGAAGACTGCGTAGAAAGCGAAAAAACGTAGAGGGAGAAAAATGTCGAGGATTTCAAATTCTGTATCATTTTTCCGTACTGCACTAGTCAAAACTTTCAACTTATCTTAATTGAGTAGAAAACTGGAAGAAAACATGGAACAAGAAACTGACAATTATTTATTAATTAAAAAGACTAAAGAACACCAGAAGTGGAATTTTTCTTAGCCTCGTTTAATTTGAATTAATTAAAAGTTTCTTCCCCTTAATTGTCTCAACTTTTTTCCCCTACCTTTGCAGTTCTGATGAAATCGAACGACTTCCGGAGTTTCATCGATTCGAGCGATTGGACGCTAAACAAGATCGTTAACGAGACAATTATTCGATCAGTAATCGTATCAGTAATGAGGTTAGCAGCTGTTTACTTGCGGGTCTAATTCACTCTGCCTAATCCATTTGCCGCTGGCATGGCCGCTCAACCGAACCTCGAATCATTCATTTTCATTTCATTTCAAACAGCTCAACAGTAGTCGATCTTTCGGCTAATTAGATAGAGAAAAACGACACTTCAATTCAATTCGTCTCGATCAAACGGTACTTTAAAGATTTATTCTCGAAAGAAGTATCCGAAGTTTGGAAGAATTAAAAAAATTCTAGTGATTTTCCAGTTTCTTTAATTAATCCTTTGATCAAACATTTTTTTCCTAACTGCTTTCTACATTTTCCCCGCTATTCTACCAATTTTGAACTCGTCTCAAAGAGTTAATGTTTCCAGAGTCTGAAAGTCTCAAGAATGAAGAAGAGACAAACTCGCTAGGCAGAAGACGATCATTATCGCCCGTTACTCCTCGCCTAGCTGAAGTAAGGGAGGTCCCGTGGCAAATTGCAGAACGTAAGAGATCGGGAGCGATTTAGCCTTAGGAGAGTAGAAACCCTTGGCGAAAGTGAGAACGACTACTGCTACTGCACAAGGGGGTGCGGATGGTCTTAGTGTGTCGCTTAGCACCCTATCTGCAGGGATCTTCGCGACCATCCAACCCCGTTTTCATCCAGCTCGAGGGCTGCGTTTGTCGTGAGCATTACTCACTTTCTGGACGCCTACTCACCAGGTTCCCCGTCCCCCTCATATTCTAGGCTCACCGACTACATTAGGGGACAAACCTTCTTCCTCTTCACTCTCGGATGGAGGAAGGTGGACTAAGTTGACCTCATCCTATCTGTCCACTATTGGCGAGTACGCAAAATCGTTTCTTTTAGGGTTCAAGATTGCGACTTTAGCTGAGTGGCTACTAATCGAAAAAATAAGGAAATAACTTTTGTTTATAATTTTTAAAAATATTGATAATTCTCTGTGAAATAATCGAGGCCTAATGTAAGATGGATAGGATTTTTCTCGGGTTATTTCCCGCGCGAAGATTATGAGAAACCGAAGAAGAAGAGGAAAAACAGAAGCAATAAAAATAAGCGAGCGATATAAGGGGAAGCCGATGATGACGGCGCGTTTAAGCGTGCATCGGTTTAATTGATTTATTTCTGAGGGGCCGCGATATGCGGGGCGTGATTGGATAGCCTCACTACTGACGTAGGATCTTATCCCTTACCTTTTCCAGGTAACATTCGATAAGCTTCGAGATCTCAGATTACTGATTACTATCAGTCATGTAATTACTTTTCATGTATCTTCACATAAACCGTAAACAATTCTCTGTAACACTGATTTTTTTTTACTTTATTTAAAACTCTTTCAAAAAAACTTGCCTAATATCTCGAAGGGATTGAAATTCTAAAGTTGAAATTCTGAGTCCCGAAGATGAAAAAGTTTTTAATTCCGAGTCTTTTTAGGATTCCTTAATTGGATCAAGAGAGACCAGGCACGTAGAATTGGGAGTATGCGGGTTTATTAAGTCTGCGGCTCGCGGTATTAAGACGCGGTCTAAAGGGTGGAAACACCCCCTGAATGTGTGCAAAGATAAATAACCCTGACAGTCTCAGAATAACTTACGACCCGGGTAGTTTCTAAATAACGAAATAGTGAAATTTCCTTCCGTTTCCGACACGAGGGAAGATTTATACTCAAAATATAATAACAACCGTGTCTTTGCTGGGCTGCTTACTCAAAATTTTCAAAATCGAGGAACCGTATCAAATGACAAATTTGTTAAGGTATCATTTTTATATAAATAAGGTAAATTCTTCTTCTTCTTCCATCGGTAAATTGTAGTGTTCGATAATAATCGACTGACGCCGTAAATCAGTGTCTGATAAAAACGCACGCACCAAATTTTGAAAATCGATGACGCAGACGCGTTTTGTTTTTTCGCTAAGAAGTGTTTTTTTATTATTCCCATGTGTGAAAAAAAAAAGATTCGCGATTCTATTTAGAGCAGTACATTAAAGTTAGCATGACGAGGGAGAGAAACGAAAAAGAAGAGAGAGATATAAAACAACCCACGTGTGATCGTCTATAACGTTGTATGAACCACATGTGGTTGGAAACCACTTGCTACAACTGGCAACCTGTAGATGCCAAAGTCAATTTCAGAGACAAGTGCGTTCGACCCAAAGTACGCAATTCTTTATAAGAGGGGAAAGTTTCTTTCTGTCTAGAATATTAAAAGTGAAAGCCTTGAAAAGTTTTGCGAAGTATTTCAAAGACTTGTGAGACATGAAGGAGAAAAATTGGGCCATTGATTTAGGAGAACAAGGAGAGGAGTTCAACCTCGCTACAGAGTTGATGATGACAGTGTAAGATTTCCCCATGATCGGAACCGTGGCATACAGATTAGACATGCGTGGTGTTCTCAGCTGAAAGCTAAACTCCTTGAAATTAGACCAACTGTATATATAGTATAAACTATAGTACTGTAATGATGTTATAGTACGAATATCGAAAGCTTTCTCTGGGTTGATGGACCAGGGACGAACAGTAGTCCCATGCCAGCATCAGAGGCGAACCATGCTTCCGCCTAACACAAAGGCCGCCTTCATGGTGCACCATGGCACAAGTGTAAAATGACCGATCCTCGACTCTCTTGATTCTCGAATCTGTAGTGCCTTCCTTTTCAAACTCCCTACCCGCAGTTCCTTTCACAGTCCACGCGAATCGCTCTTTTAACACGCCGAGACACTTCAACAGTATTCAAAAATACGCAAAAGAGCGCGAAACTACTTTTCTTTATAACACTCAAAAATTTCAAGTGACCAATGTTCGGACTAAAATTTCATCGAACCAAAATTCAAATCCTAAATAAATTCAATTTTTGCATTCCTGTGTTTATAAAATTCGTAAAAATGATACACATAACATCCAACATAAAAACAAAGAACCCAAACAGAAATTCCGCAGATTAAAGCGGAATGGCCTGCATCCTGAATGCCGTCCGGATTTACTATAGGTAAACTAATTGGCGGAATGGTAGGCCGGGGTCCGGTGGACCCCAGCACTCGGAGAATTCCGCGAAAGAAATTCCTGGCGATGCTCTACGCGAAGGAAATCTCGTCATTCACGATCCTAGTGGCGAGGGGTGGAGTCCTTTTGATGGGGCCTGGATATCTCTTGTAACGGGGGGAGGGTTGAGGGGGGCTTTTGTGGAAAAGAGATGGTGGAGAAGGAAGAGGGGAAATACCAAGAGCAAGAAATGATTCGCACTGGTCCCGCGGACGGGCCCCAAGGTACGCATACTCTGTTGCCTGTTGGCGTGGCAAACAAGGATCCTGTTTACACGGAGGTTACGGAGGCAAAACCCGTCGGTTGTGGCTCCTCCGAAGACTGTAAACGCGCCCTCTCGTGCAGGTAATGACGACAATTATCCGCGCCGGTGAACTCGACATTAAAATCAAATCACTCCCTAACCCCGCCAGGTGCACCTCGGTCCCGAAAACCAACAACTGACCCGCTGAGTAAAAGCCATAAACAAAACGAGGGCTCTTTTTTCGCATTTTTATATATATAATAAATGTGGAGAAAGATCTCTTTTCTCGAGATTTTCTGGTCCCGTTATCAGGGTTGCACGGAATTTCAATACCGAAATTTTATTGGACGCACATTGGCATGTCCATTTTGAAATGAAAAATCACAATTAAAAAAAATTTTTATCAATTTTCGCTGATATTCGTGTTTTTGGCGCCATTTTGGTGCTTTTGAAATTTTTTCTTGTTTCTCTTACAATTTTAGGAAAAAGAATAATAATAGAATAATAATAATTTGCTGAAATTAAAAAAATGTTTTTGCTGCAGTAAAATTAGTTTCGCAAACTCTACGCACTTGCGGACGTAATAAAATATTCTTAAGTCCGGCATGCTTTCTGGCATGCCACATGTCCCTCGACTCGATTCTCGCAGTCTCGCGTGATCCGTGATTCAAAGGAGGACCGGAGGGTGTTATGAAGGACTGAAGATGCGAGAAAATCGACTGAAGAGCTTGCCATCAAGAAACAGAAGCTCGTTTGTGCTTCCAAAGATTCCGAATCGTGTTAAGTGCCCCTTCACTCAGATAACTAAAACTGAAAGCCTAATACAAAGATCTCTCGTCTTGAATAAAAAAGAATGTTAACATTTTTTAAATTAGAATGTCAGGCGGCTTCATCCATTTCTTCTTCGATTTTATTTGATTTTAAAGAATCTTATTCGACATAATCGCAACCTCTTTTTTATGATAGCATCATCTCTGCTTTTCAAATTAATGCAGCAGTAGAGCACAGGGTGTATAAATTCAAAGTAGATTAATATTGTCCCCGCGACTGTCTCGGCTCGGAACTTATGGCGCTAATTCGGCGCAGGAATTATTACTTGGGGTTGTCTCCAGTCACCCTGTGACACTCGTGTGTTTTGTCCCCATGGCTTCCCGCCAGGAAGCTTCCGGAACTCGCGCCACGGGACGTATTCGTATTCTCTTGATTCTGGATTTGGATCTGGATACCGATTCTCTTTCCATATTTGCTATTCTATTTCCCGTTCTACCCCAAAAAGTCGGAACAAAAAGTCAAGAATGGCGAAGGCGATGAAAATTTACCAGAATTATAAAAGAACAATCTTATGAGATTTTAGAATTGTTATTTAGCGCTAGAGAGCAATTAAGCTTAAATTTGAAGCAAATGAAGATAGAAACACCAAAAATTATAACGAATCTCAATTCGGACAATTTTCTCTTCCATCTTGAGATTGATAATAAGCCAATTACATGAACCCATAGAATCTAAAGTGTGTAGATTGTGCTGGGTTAGTGCAAGTCTAATTGGCACTATTTCACTAAGAAAATGGACTTTTCCTTCAGCAAGGGATTTCTTTTCATTTCCCCTCCCATTCCCATTCTTGCACGGAGGCGTTTGACCGGTCTTGGATTCCTCTCGTTCTTCCCCTCCCAAGGAATTCGGAATTCAGTCTCAACTCCCATCATTCGCGTTTCTTCTAATTCCCAATTTTTATTATTATTAAAAAAAAAAATGTTTTTCATTTAAAATCTGATAACAAACGAAGACCTTTTTCACCCGAAATAAGAAAAACCGCACGCGATCGTTTCTCATATTCTCAACAGAATATAAACAGGAAGTTGGAATATTCGCGCCTTTTCCATAACTTATTCAGCGTTTAAGGGCGTCTGTCGAAAAGCGGCCCATAAATCACAGTATTTTCAGATTTTCCTTTTATCAGTCGTTCTTCTGCTTCTTTTCGATGATGGAGGGTGAGAAAGTGGGGTCATGGGGAGGGGGGGCAGTGACCACCGTTGACCCCGCGGTCATAAATATCCCCATTAATATTAACTTAGGCGCATGCAGGAGGCGAGAATCGCGATAGAAGAGAGAAAAGAGCTCTCGTTGAAAAAAATCTCGTATGCCAGGGACGAATCTCATATAGGTCGCAGCTGGGAATTTACGTCACGAAAAAATTCATAGGCCGAAATTTCTGTGGGGTGGCCGATATCGAAGCCAATCTTTCCGATGCAATAAGCGGAATCTATTTTCTTTCTTTATTCCTCTTAATTTATTACTATTTCAGAACTGATTTTACCTTTAAAAAATATTTTCAAGTTTAAATCTCGAAATTCAATCATTTTAATCTGAGTCTGGACAATTTTTGAAATTGCGTAACTCTTTCTGAATTTTTTTACTCATCTAACAAGAGAATAACGGTCTCGAATGCGGAGAACTATCGCTAGTTTGTCGGTTTCATAAAGCCAGTCAACTGTGAACCGAGGAATGTGTCGGAATGTTGAAATTATTCCGCCGAGCCAACCAACGACGACGAGCCCTGGCTGGTGGATTTCTTTCGAGTCTCGTTAAAATCAAGACTCGAGAAGCTTTGCTAAGATCGCGAAAGGAACTTTATCGAAAAAGAGGCTTTCAAAAAAAAGTCGATCATTGATGATATCGAGGAGGGAAAATGGACTCTATAAGTTCAAATCCGAAGGAGGGGAGAGAAACAGTAGAAAACACTTCAGAAGACGGAGCAACGATTTTACGAGCAACTTAGTGTCAATTAAAAGAAGCCATAATGTTGATAGGCATCTTTACAATTTCAGATAAAGTGGACGAGAAATGCTCTTCAATTTGTCCCGCGAAATTGACACGAAACTGACGCAGGACATTTTTTCTCCTCAGAAATAAAAAAAAGTCTCCATCTCAAAAACTAAAATCCTCTCAAAACCTTTTTAAATAGCTCGGAATGATTAATTCCTTTTGAATCCGAAACTACACGCTTGAATAATTCACAACACAAATTTGTAAAACTCTGCAAGTCATCAAAACAAACTTAATCGATTTTTAATTTCTGCATCCGCCATCTTGGCATAATCAGGCTTGCCAACTAAAGCGATACCTGTCAAAAAAAAATTCGCCTAAATTCATCGGAATCTCGACCTGCGTAAAACTGGAAGATCAGAATTGGATGAAGTGAAAATTTCGAATTCAGAACTTGAAAGCGAGGAATTTGAGAAATTTGGGGGACGAAAAGAGTTTGTCGGTAAAAAGCAAAGACTTGCCAAATGATTGCTAATACGTTTCTCATTTCCGATGTGGCAAGGGTGAGAAAAAGAAAGGAAAGTGGGTGCCGAAAGGACTGTTGGGCGATCCCGATTCTAGACGGGGCCAATCGAGACTGCCAGATTCGCGGAGAGTTCATAATGCAGAAATTCTCGGAGACTAGAACGAGGGGACGAGATGCGAAATTAAGGAAGAGAGAAAGAGAGAGAGAGAAGGAAAGAGATAAGAGGAGAGGCGCATCCAACGTAGACATTCGTCACACGACATCAAACGCGGCTGCCGCCCGTTGGAGACGCGGCCGACCGACTCTAAAGACCCCGGTCGATCGGCCATGAAGACCGCGACGAACAGAAAAAGAGAGAAAAATCGCCAGGGAAAGGGGAAAGGAAGGAGGGCACAAAACGGTGAAAAATGCGAAAACGGCCAACCTTTTTTTTTTTTTTTGCAAGACTTTTTTTAACGAAAGAAACAGATTCGGCTCGTTGCTACTTCAAATCGTCCGCGTCATCGTTTTCCACCATTGTTGTAACCTATCGGACAAAATTTCATCTGACCGAAGTTCGGACAACCTTAAAGTATAACAGACCGAACTTCGGAAATTTATATTTTCTGAATAAAGGAATAGAAAATTGGGAGCTGGATCTTGAATTCAGTCTTAAGACCCTCCCGTCGTCACCAATTAAGAGACCTAATCTCCAGCCATTAGAAATAGTCCACCGAGCCTCTTATCCCTCTTCGTTGCGTTATCTTGGTCAATTGCCCGACGTTACTTATCCATTGTCTGGTTCTTAGGTGCCAGAAAAGCAGATCTTAAATCTAAATTGCGTCTGTTTGTCACCGTCTTTTACACGCTTGTATTACGCCCTAGGTTGTTCTATTTCGATACAACAACAACGAGGAAACCGGGAACTTTAAACAAGAGCTACGCCAGTAGCGATAAGTATTAAGTGGGCACGTTCAACAATTATCTACATCCCCATAGGCGCGCCACTATAAATCTGTGCAATCGTTAACTTTTTCTCTCACTTTTTTTATAAATTGCCTGAGGCGGATTAAAATCAAGTTTAGGTTTGCGAAATGCCTTTATTTATTATTTTTTATAATCAAAAATTAATTTAGAAAAGCTTGGAAATCGATCGAAACTTTGGAGCATTTCTGTTGTAGATCAAGCGAAATTGGAAAGCCGTCGAAAAATAGAAGTGACGGGGCTTCATAATTTATCTACCAGATTTCTCTAATCCGCACCAAAAAATGACCTCAGAAAAAGGCGGGAAGTTTGAATTTTCTAAATAATGAGAGCGCCAACGGCAAGATCGATAGATGACGAAATGTCTCTATGATTTCTTCCCAGTTGGAATGTCGCTGGATCGCGATCCAGAAAGGGATTCCTGCAGGTCGTAGCACGATCTACGTGTTCCCTGCTTATGTTTTGTAACCTGTCGTCACTCACTGACCTTGACTTGGTTGGATCACGCCTTTTCTTTTTGCGGGTCGATTAGCAGATCCGATTTTTTTGTCACTTGACGATTACTCAACGACGGGAAGAGATACCGTTGTCGCGGTTTACGTAACAAAACGCTGGTGGGCGTAATTACGGGAGTTGAAGGTAAAACGAAGGTAAAACAGTTCTTTTCTTATACCTTTAAGGTGAGCAGTGTTTCGGGGAAGATGCCCAAAGCGCTCAGCGTTTCGGAGTCGTTTTGCAGCTCGTTGCCATCCAACATTAAGTGCTGATCAAATGGACCCGCACCAAAAATCGGCATCATCTGAAATAAAATCATCATTAGTCTATTATGATATTTCAAAATCTGAAAAAATTAAATAGCTACCGGAATTAGGACAAACGTCAATTTAAAACGACTGACACTGAAAGGTTTTTAATTTGGCATTAGTCCAAGATATTCGACGCAGTATTTTGTTTTCGAGATAAGCAGATTCCATTACAAATATTTGAAGTTTCTAGTCAGATCCCCTTGTACTTTTTTTTTTTCGGTCAGCGTTTATTGTAGTCACGTTTACAAGTCACACGCGTGGAGAGATCAATGTCGTTGTAATAACAATGTACCGCGTCTAAATCTCGACCAGTTGAAATAAAAACTTGTTAGACTGACAGCTTTTTACTTCTAGGATTGCATCGGACATTGCCAGACTGACAATTTACATCGTGAACGCACGTGCAAGTGAGTCTAACAAGTTTTTGCGATCGAGTGAGACTCGAGACATTATTAATTTTGAGATTTAAGAATTCTTTTCGTTTTCATCAGAATGCTGAATAATAACGAGTTTATTAAAGAAAGAGTCCTTCAAAAAGAGAACCAATTTTCTTTACCTATTAAAAGCAATATCAAACAATCGATTTTTATATTACAATCCGAATTTCGACTTCTTGTACATTTTGGACATTTCCTCGTCGAAATTTGTACGAAAGACAGGGAAAAATTGCGGCAAAGTTAAATTCGACCTTCAGATACAAGAATAGAGAATTTTCAAACTAGAATGTTGCAAAGCTGTAATATTTAGTGCCGACTATTAAAATCGAACGATCTTGAACAGGACTAGCCTCAAGAATAACGGAACCGTTGTCGAGGTGTTCATTACCGATGACTACTTGGAAAACACTTTTCTTTAGCGGAACGAAACTTCGGAGCCGCTATTCACCAGCATGAGTTATTACGCGCGAACGTTTGCTCAACTATCGTGCTTAAGAATTTTTTATTCCTCCTTCTCGAATCGATGGCTGAATAAAAAAAAGTGGCAATAAAAATCGCGAAATTTCACGGTCGAGTGCGAGCTGCTGCTACATCAGAATCGGGACAAAGGCACAGTTGCGACTCTTTTAATGCCCTCGCTGATTTTACGCAATGGCTCAATGTTAGAAACGATTGTAAATATTGCTTTCTACGACATTCCGTTGGATTTGCCTTCGTATATAACCGGCACTTTTAAACTGTTAGAGTTGCCGTAAGTTCAAGCGAATCTCTAAAGTGCCGGGAATTTTATCCCGCTTGGCAAAAATTATGAAACTAGGACGGAAGCGGTTGCGGTAATTGATAAGGAGGACGGAGGCCTGGAAAATTTATTAAGAATAACATTTTTTTTCAAGACCTAAGTTCGATCACTAAAATTTCATCTCACCGAAATTTAGAAACAACTGAAATTGCCGATAAAGAGGTAATGCATTTGGAGCCGAGAAAAATTAAAGTCTCCAAAATTACCTAAATTAAAAAAAAAAGTCAATTTGCTCAAAACCAATGCTTGTAAGGATTGTCGACTTCGCGGATCTTTTTGCAAAGCGTACATGCGCCTTGGAGCGTTCCTTGCTCGTAAAACGAAACTGAATGCGTTTACACCAACACAGTCTTAAGTCATACTTAAGCAACACCGACGTGGTTCCACAAATTAAGCAATTACCAGACGCAAAGCTCACGGTTTGGCGTAGCTAGAATCCAGCAAGAGCAAGCAAGCAAGCCAGCAAGTAAGCCAGCAAGCAAGCGGCGAGTTGTTGGCGTCGCCTTTGCCATTTTTTTTTTTGTCGATAATCCGCGAAAACTCGAACCCTCGCCTTCCTAAGGGCTACATTACTGGATAGTGGATACTGAACACACCGACCTCGACCGAGCACCTGACTTTGTTGAGGGCCGACGTAAACGCGGGTATAATGCAACCACTTTGTAATCAGCGTTATGTAAATGGAGATTCTCCTTTCGCTTCCACTTGACTGACTCGAGCACTTGCCAGAGAAAATAATTATTGCAAATTGTAACGCTCTGAAATTGTCTTAAGACACAAGAGAGCGCCGGCTGCTTCCAACTTCGGTATGCGAATGGGCTTCTTTCTTGATCTGCAATCTTTGCTGATGCGGCAAGATTAAGATTGAGTATTTGCAAACTTCGAAAATTCGCAAGTTCAAAATTTAAAATTTTAAATAGGCAGCTGCTTTGTGCTTCTTGAATTCTTGTTGAATGTTTAAGGATTTATTTGGACAAATGTCAATTGAAAAGCGATCGGAATTTATTTCGATTTTAAAAGTGACCGAAATTTGGACTTTCAAGTTAAAAGTAACCGAAATTCGGAATTATTAGAATTTAGAAGCGATCGAAATTTAGAAGCCCTCAAATTTTAAAGAGATCAATATTAAATACTAACAATCTTCAAAATCTTTGAAGCCTTAAAAAAAATTAAAAAATCTCTGCCTCGCGCTTCTAATTATACAGTTTCTCGATCTGTAATCTTCGCTCGTGCGAAACCCATCATTTTAATCGCTAGTTTCCAGCTAGCTGAGACTTTCCGACTCGTCGGAAGTCATCCGTCATTTTGAGAAGCCACTTGTTACGGATCTCTGCTTTTACGAGGCCCGCTTGAAAATTTGCCGCAATTGGAAAAGTAGCCATTTTGAATCCAGCCTTCCAATTTCCAATCTTTAAAAAAAACGATTTGAAGAATTTTAATTAAGATATTTCGAAGAAATGTCAAGTGATTTTAAGAATTACTAAAGATTCCATGGCATTTCAAAGAATTTCCCGAAATTTTACAGCATTTCTAAGAATTGAAGCGATTTTAACGAATTTGATTTAACCGGATTTAACAGTTTCTTCTTAGAGTGTTTCAAAATAATAAAATAAAAAGAAGCACATGAATATTCCTCAAATTTAATTTATCCTAAGCTTCATTTGGTCGAAAATCAAGTTATCGAACACCTATTTATCATACCTTTTATTTATCCAAATTATCGACTGACATAATCTCTATTTGTCCTAAATGCTGTTTACTATATTTTTTACTATATTGAATTGTTATTTGGCATAATTTTCATTTTCTTTAATAACCAAATAGTCTAATTTTAATTTTCACGGATTTCGTTTATTCGAGTTAGTATTCAACTTCGAGATCGTCCATCCCTAGTTCCCAGATTTGGTTCAATTCCAGGAAAATTCTCGAATTTCCTCAAATTCCCGTACAGCAGTCACCCAGCATCTCAAATTACAAATCAAGAACTGATACCTTCACCCCAAAATTTCCCTCAACCAACTCCCCTTATCAAAAGCGACTAAACTCCTCACTTTTTCCCCATCAGGAATCGGTCCCTTGGCACTGGACGTGTGTCTTCCAAGCATCTCGGGACTCGTATTTAATTTCTGCAAGCAGGCCAGCAAATTGAGTTGCTTTCGTTCCTTCGGGGGCACCAAGTACAGAGATTAAGAGAAGTAAACAGGAGAGGAAGCGAGAAAACGAGCAAATAAAAAACCGAGCAAATGAGAGACGGAGAGAGATACAGAGAGAAAGAAGGAGAGAGAGAGACTGGAGCATCTTCCCATTGACGGTGAAGCCTTTCTCGCGAGCGGATATTAAAAAGGGTCGAGCCGCTGCAGTTCAGAAAAGAAAAATCTCGCGAGGTCGAACCGAGAGAGAAGGAAAACAGAACTTGAGATAACGTTGAAAAGAGATGGAGGAAGGAGGCTGAGTGGTGTGCAGAAGAGTGGAGTTGCACTGAAGTGGAGTGGAGGCCTGTTATTAGTGCGAGGTTTATGCTCTTTCGGGTTTTTGCTGGTGGCCCCGCGAGATGGGTTCCGGGCTCGCAATATAAATACGCTTAATAGTTTAAGCACACTCCAGAGCTCGCATATGCTAACCAGCCATAACTATGCTTTACTACTTTCCAGGTCCTGGACCAGGGCTCCAGGGGTGGCTATCTTCTTCCTTTGCCTCAAGTAGATCTCATCTGCAATGTCTTATTCCCATTTTTATCTCCATTCGACGAGAAGTAAAACTTTCAAGAATCGGCCAAAATAAAGGGAAGTAATCACTTATTAAATTCCATAAAGTTGCAGCATTTGGAACCAATTTTAGAAGGGACGTGACGTTGTCTTCTGTATGAAAAAAATCGAAAATTCTAGTAATTAAATTGACTCACCATCACTTTGAGTTCTTTCAGCGTGAGTTCAGAGCTAACTTTGAGTTCGTGTGATCCCTGTATGTTTCTTCTCGCCCTCGTTGGCCTTTTTCTCGAGGAACTCTGCACAAAAAATAAAAAAATCGCCTCGTTAAAGTAAACGAATAAATACAACTATTCAGGGTAATAAAGAAGCGAGCCATATAATCATGGTGACTCCACTACCCAATTCTCTTTTTTACGAGAGGCTGTCGCGAATTTTCATAAGGATAGATAATGAAACCAACTTTTTTTTAGTGGAGAAATTTCAATAAAATTAGTAATTTTATAATTACGTATGAGCTTCAAATCTTAAAACTGTACCCTGAAAGGTCAATTAATAAAGAGAAAGATTGAAAGTATGTTTGAAAAGACTTCACATTGTTTAAAGATTCTTATTTTATATTTATTAAAAGAAAAATATTTCATAAATAACTTTTCAGACGCGAATTTAAAGAAGCTTTTAAAAAACTAAAACAATTTGCCTTAAATTGTTTTTTAATCAATTTAATAATTCAAGCCCGTGATTTTAATTCGCCGCTACTTAGAGTAATGACGATTATTATTGAAAATCGTAGAGGATGTGAGCAATTTTCTTATCGAGTGGCTTTGATCTTACGACCGGTTTTGGGAACTTTCAATGACTCGACAGGATTTTACGACACGAAATTTATTCCCTCTAGTAAGAGAAAAATCAGATTTGACTTTATATCGATTTTCACTGTTAATTAAAAAAATACTGATGTCAATATTGGTGTAAAATATCAAAATTAAAATCGACTCACCTCAGAATTTTGAGTTTTGATTGGTTCGGCATCTTCAATACATTTAATATAAATAGTTGCTCTCTCGTAGGTCAAACTGGCTTGTCTTTCCTTCTCTAACCTTTGATGAAGACAGTCCATGCAGACCTCTGAAAAATAAATAAATAAATAAATAAACACTCTGATTATACATATAATGTAATATAATAATTATATATAAAACTATAAAAGTAAAAATACAGAGATCCAATTGGGAGCTTTTTGGAATTTGATTGCTATCAGGATGACTTATCTCTCATTAGCTTAGAAGGCCTATCAGTGACGATATCCTTGAGAAGGGATGATATCAAGGAAACCTATCGGAAGATATCGCACCCGTGGTAATTAGAAGTGGCTGGGTGGACATTGGAATTCATTTGAGGGCACGGCCTGACCCAACTCTCCTCGATTCGACCACCCACCCTTTCTGTTTCCACCCTTGGAAAACTGTCTGAACATGACGTAACACTCCTGAGAGCTCCTCCGAAAGCTCCAAGCTCCAAGAGCTTTTTGCTCTGTCCAGCTAGCAACAATGGCCACTTCTTGCTCGAAGCTCCCTCCAAGCTTCCTCGGTCACCGTATATTATTAATTACTATATTAATCACCGACCAGCGCGTGCAATCTATTATTCACGGATAAGAGCCTGAGTTTCAAACAAAGTACTCTGCAAATCTCAAATTATATATCAGAGTTCGGCCACTTCTCAATTCTGCAAGTTTCGAACTTTCTTCAAAGTAGAAATTTATGGAATTTATGAAAATATAATCATAATAATGACTCGAAGATCTTGTTTAGAATTTGGAAATCATTTGAAAAATCTTCTGGAATCCTTTAAAATTAAAGAACATTTTATAAATCTCGTGAAAATCTTTTAGAATTTCAGTTTGAGCTTAATTAAAAAATTTAGATCCTTTATGAATTACAAAAATGTCCCAATTAAGTTCGCAATAAAACTCTGAAAGATTTTTATGATATTTATGAGATTTCGTGGAATTATAAACGATTTCAAGAGAATTTTAGAAATTTCAAAGGATTTCGTGTAGTTTTAAAGAATCTCCGAAGATTTTAAAGAATTTCCGGGAATTTTTGCAAATTAAATAGTATTTCCTAAATTAAAAAAAGAAATTCTGAAATATTTAAATTCCCGGTTAGTACACGCCCTGCTAAAGTTTAGAAAAAAAAGGGAAAAAACCAAAAACCTAATCCAAAAGTAGTCTTCCCTAATTGCAATTCTCTAATGTATATAAATTTCCAATAGCGATAATATGATAGGAATGAAATCCGAGACTGGACTGATTCCACCCTCACTGGTGAAACTTCGCCTTTCGCTCAAGTTTTTGCCAAGAATCTCGCCACTTTATGGTTTGACTGCCCTCGGATGGCACTTTAGGGAAATACACCGGGAATACTATTCCCAACTCCGGACAGCCTATTGTGTATTATTCGCCAATAAACCCACTGGCGCTGTTTGCCTTCAGAATCGAGACTTGGCTCCTTCTCTTTCTTTCAACTCATCTTTTATCTTTCTCTCTCTCTCTTTCTATGTATATATACATATATATTTGCTCGTCTCTCTTACTATCCATTTCGCATTTGCCATTTCACATTCCAAAGCACCACATCTCGAGGCATAAGATTCGCTTCTCGCTTATGGAAGGAGCCAGAAGAAACCCTTTTGCAGTCTTGTCGTTCGAGGGAATTGACTTTAGAACTCCTGGAGAACTAAGAAGCATCAACTCGTGGTCGATTGTCGACCGTCGACCATGTTTATGGTTAATGGTATTTCCACGAGAAGATCCTGAAACTCTGGAAAAGGCTCCTCCGAATGGCTGGTTAATCGGTGGGTCAGGGATACGGCCTTTCAATTGATTGTTATTGCTCCAATGAGGGTCCGGATCGGGAACTCGCACTTTTAGTTACTTCTACTTGGCATGATGGCCTTTGAACACCTCGTTCTTAGTACTCAATTTCAAGGAAGAGATTTATTTCCCTTGAATGGAGAACCAAATTGATCTCTTCCTAATTTCGGACACGTACAAATATTTCGAGGCTTTCAAATTTATTTTAGATGGTTACGTATATTTGGAAACTTACAAATTTCGATCGGTTCCAAATTTTGGTCATTTTCAAATTTGGAGCGCTTTCAAATTTCGGTCATTTCCAAATTTTCGGTCACTTTCGAATTTCAGTCATTTCCAAATTTCGATCGCTTCTAAATTTTGTTCAATTTTTAATTTTGGCCAGTTCTTTCAAATATTAGAAGGCTCTCTAATTTCGATACCTTTCAAATGTTTAGCCACATAGATATTACATAACTCAATATTACTAAATACTAACTATAATTGAATTATTCTAAAACCGTTAATAATCTCAAAATATCGTTAGTCAAAACATTTCATATCAGTCAATGTAAGCACATGAGCCCCAAATAATCACCCCATCAATTACAACAGTACCAAATCTTAATTACCAAGGGGAATAGAAAATTAGCGACTCAATCGAGGGAAAACGATTCGCGAAATCGATTCGACTCGTGCACCTGCGACTGGTCCGAATTCGACTTCTCAGTCAGAGATTTTTATAGAATTCTAGGGTTAATTAGGGGACGATAAATCAAAAGCTGAGACGGATAGACGTAGACAGCATATCGAGAAAGAGATTCGAAAAGCCTCTCGAGAATTACACTTTTGGCAGGGAGAATTAGAGAATTTCAGAGACGAGAGATTGGAACAGAAAGAGAGAATGGTAAAAAAAAATTAAAATAGAGAGAATTACAAGAGTGGCGGAGGGGAAGAGGGGAAATATGAGAGAGAATCAAGCAAAAAAGAGATCGTCATGGACCCAGAATTGTCTCCAAATGTCTTGAGGCTAAATGACCTTCACGGGGTGCAACCACCTTTGGCACCCCTCGGTGATTAATCGCACAGGGCGTTTCGAGAAGTGACGTATCTCGATTATGAGGATGTCGATGTGGTGCAGGGGAGAGACGCTAGCAAGAGATCAGTTTACGTCCAAATGTCGATTTATTTTCTGCTATGGAGAAAAGTGGGTCAAATTTGATTTAGGAATTGGCAAAAGTCGAGCGGTAGTCGAACAGCCAAAAGCGGCAAAAACTTTTGGTGGTTTTAAATATTTGGATGAGACTAAAATTTGTAAGTAATCAAAATTTCAAGACTCATCAACTTCGAAATTTGGAAATGATCAAAATTTGAAAGTGACCGAAATCTGGAACCTTAAAAACATTTGAAAGCGATCAAAGTGCAAAATATTGAACAAAAATATTCAAATATTTGGCATTGGTCGAAAATAAAAAGCTTGTAAAGATTGAAATCCGAAATTGATATCAAAAATCAAAATCTATTTCTAGATACAAAATTGTCTCATTCGCTCCGCTCTCTCCGAGAGATTTCGCTCCAGGGAACTGCATCATCCATTCAAACTCATCAGGTGGTGCTTTGAATTATAAATGAAAAATATCCCTTCATTTTTCCCTCTCTTTTATTTATCTACTTTTATTATTCTTCATTTAAATACGAGAATCTAAAATGAATACAAAACAATACAAATACAGATCCTGTGGTCTGTTGATCTCGAAAGAGGAACATGAAATTTGATAAGGTAACTCGAAAATCAAAGCAAATGAATTTTGTTCTAAAGGAAAATAATATTCGTCGACTTGTGGTGCTTTTGTAGATTTGTATTTAGATTATAGAAGAAGGGAACAAGATTTCATAGCAGTAATGATTTCGTTAACGAACGTCTTCGAGTGAGGCCACAACAAAGTCAAAAGTTAATCCTCTTATGTTAGGAAGTAGTCCCTTTAATCGGGGCTCGTGTCTCGGGTCTCTTAATATACTTGTAAGGGTTCCGGAAACTCAACAGGAGTAAATTTAACAATCATTCATCAAACGGTATATAAATCCAATAACAAAGCATCACTTTCAAATAATTTCCAATTTTCACTCGATTTCAAGGCCATACATCAGTTATTCGATCCCTGTTTTACCTTATCTGGTCCTAAATTTTTATTAAAACAAAAAATACTCGTCCCAAATATTTTTTTTATAAATATAAATATATTGGATTTAAAACACTAAACTCAAATCCAGCTTCCGAGTTGACCTAAATATTTTCCCGCGCCATCCTCGAAACTAAATATTAAATTAATCCGAGTCTCCTTAGTCGGATTAGCAAAGTTCGATTCAGTGAGAAAGCACCGCTCGTAAATATCGTTTAGCTCTTCGCTACCGCAACTTCTAGTGTCCACGATCTCCACAAATCACCCTCGGATAGGTGCGGCAGAGAGTGTATCGCAAAACAAGACTCGGCTCTCCGTCGGCAAAATTAATATTCGGACGGTGCTTAGATTTAGAAGGCGAATTTGCAGATTAGTTTCCTCTCTAGGATATGTGGTCGCGGTGCAACGGTCCGGTCGAATCGCCCGATTGGTCGTTCACCAGGAGGCGGGGGGCGGATTCTAGATTTAGTTTCCTGGGGGTCGAAATTCGAACCTAAGTGAACATTTTCAGATTGGTGGGGGGGGGGAGGAGGGAGGAGGTCAGCCTCAACGTATTTGTTAGGCAAGCAGCAAGTGTGCTGGACATATCTTTAATATATGCATCGTCCTAATGGACGAGGTCTATGAATTGTAGTAATAGTGATTTACCACGTTTCGCTCCCCTAAAACAGACCGTTAGTAACGTTAACAGGGACGTTAGACGCTTTTCCTCACTCTTGCAACAGATTTCCTACAAATCTTCTTATAAGAGAGAAATTAATATTGTCAGACCGAAATATTTAAGCGAACAAAGTTGAAATCGAAATTTCAAAACTAGCAAATGATTAGAAGTGACCGAAATTTGAAAATGATGGAAATGAAAACGTGACCAAAATTTAGAAATGATTGAAATTTGGAAGCGATCGAAATTCGTAAATTACTAAAATATTTGAAAGCAGCAAAAATTCTAAAATGACTGAAATTCGGGAGAAACAAAATTTAATAAGTGATTGAAATTACGAAGCTACCCAAAATTGAAATCGTCCGAGATTTCAAAAGCAATGTCTGAACGTTTCGAATTCATATATAAAATTCTTCTTTCTGGAGAGACAAATCAAGCACGTGCGTCTGGTCTTCGATCAAAATCGAAACCGCGTTAAGAGCGAGAAGAAGGTGAGGAGTTGTGATATTAAAAAAGAGTCAGGACTTTCATTCATAACTACGAGGTCGTTCAGTGAATGAAAGATCGATGCTCGACCCCTCTTGTATCGCCGAAAGCCGAAACGATCCCGTCCTCGTCATTCCCTTCTGACTTTTTGCATGTGCCCATTGCTCGAGCCGTTTTGCTCAAGTAAAGTTCTCTCGCATTCCATCCATTGCGATCGTTTGCTAACAGCAACCGAGAAAAGAGAAATATACTTCAGAAACAATACTCTCTGATCTTCGTGTAAAACTGGGTTCATGCGAAACAATTTCGACTCGATTTTATGACTCTTTGGTTTAAAATGGTTTAAAAGACTTCAACCCTGGAAAAAAAAGAAAAACAATAAAAACGAAGATCAACAACTATCGTTTTTACCGAGAGAATGCTAAAGTTTTTAGGGAAATTTTATTGAATGAAGAAGTGTACAGGTAACGATGAAAATAAAAGTACTAACTGGAGTCTTATGGCTTTCTTATTCTGACGTCCTTGACATTGAGAGCCTTCAAATTTCGAAGTGTGTCAATTTACAAACTCATCCAATTTGGAACCGATCAAAAGATGCAAAAAAATTCGTCAGAAATATTTATGCGATCGAAACTAGGAAACCTTCATGTATTTTGAAGCAATTGAAACTGAGAAAGCCTTTAAAATATCCTTTAAAATTCTTCCAAGTTTCTGAAAATCCTTTATAATTCCATAAAAAACTTTTCAATCCTTTAAAATATTAAAAAATTTCATAAGATTTTTTAAAACTTCTCAAAATTCCTTAAAATTCCACAAAATCTTTTAAAAACCATAAAAATCTCATGAAATGCTTTAAAACTCCACAAGAAACTTGAAAACTTCCTTAAAATTCATTGAATTTACTAAACGTACTTAAAAATCTTAAAATTTCATGAAGTCTTTTAAAATTCGCCTAAATATGTTAAATATTACGCAAATCTCTTTTAATCCCTTTAAGTTACTAGAAACCTCTTAAAATTTTTTTAAATTATTGAAAATCACTTGAAATCATTAGAAACTCAGAGATTTGGTCAAAACCGAAGTTTGTAAAGGGCCGAAATTATTAGCTCGCAAAATTTAAAAACGGGATTGAAATTGCAATAGCAACTCACAAATTGAAAAATCTATAAAATTAATATAAAAAATAGATAAATAATACTAATAATAAAAATACACATCAAGGGGTTAACAAACCTACTCTTTGAAACACTAATAATAGATGAAGATGAAATGACTAGGAAGCGAATCAAGAAAGAAGGAGATGTTGGGTGAGGCAAGTGAAGCGAAACGATTCGACGATTAGGCGCTTTGAAAGCTACCCGTCGCCGTCGTTTTCTGGGACCCCAAACCCTGACGTTCATGCAATGCTCTGGTAGGGGTTTGGCTAAGCGAGCTTTATCCTTGTTTTATCTTGTTTTCCACATCCCACCCTCGAAATCCCCTTGTTCCCCTTGTTCGTTCTGTGGTAGAGAAGTCGAGCATCGGTCATCTAGGCGCTCCATTTAATCCTGGAGGAAAACCACCCCGTCGTGTTCAAATGTTCACGGCAAGTGGGGATCTCCTCTGGGATAAGAGACGAAAAGGGAATGATAAAGGGAGTGAGGCAACGAGAGGACCTGCTAATTTGCTCCTGCGAAATTGTCTTGTCGACTTTACCGACTTCCGGCACGATTCCTCCACTTCCCTGTCCTCCATCCCCTTTCCATACTCCACGAACCATGATTAGTTTACTTTTACTTCAAGAAAATTGTCAGCAACTCTTCAAACCGAGGGGCTATTCACTCGTGAATCCCGTGAAACGTTATTCCAAGATTCAATTCATTAGAAAGTCTTGCAATGTGATGTGTCTCCTTAAAATCGATTGATTGTGATTATCGTTGCTTAAAAATTTAATTTTACTTTAAAGACTGAAATTAGGCTGACAATGAGTTTAGCATAGGTATAGTCGCGTGTACGTGACATGTAGAGGAAGCAAGTGAAGAGGATAAAGTGAAGGGGATGTTCCGGTGGAAAGAGAGTAAGAGAATGAGACACCAGTCCAGAACAAACAGACAATTTGGCTTATTTTAAGGGCAGCCTTGCGATCTTTAGAAGCTACTCGAGGGGATGTGACAAAAAAATCGGGGGTTGCTTTCGGTGACTGATACGGCACTGACTAACGAGCACCGACCACGGCTCGTTCCGCTCTTAAAGCCCCGGAGGGTGGTCCTCCCATCCTGGCGAGGAGAACATTAAGCAAGGCTGCCCAAGCCAGTATCAATCACCTACCGACCCACGCTTGCCTCTACTCTGCTTCTGCTTCTACTTCTGCTACCGCTACCGGTGGTTGACAGAACCGGAGGTGACGCGATTGAATACCACCCTTCAAAGCCACCCTTGGAAACATCACCATCACCCCCTTTTCCGATGCATGATCCTTCCAGCTTCGGGCAAAATTTCCACCAAGGCAGAAAAGAGATCTATCGCGATCGCTTTCCACCTTAATGATCATCGAGAAGAAGGAGTCAAAGGCTAACCATAAACAACTTTCGGAAATATTCTCTGCAACCTGGGAACCAACAAATATTTATATTACCAAAATTTTTAAGAAATTACAATTTTAAAACGATCAAAAATTGTCCATTATTGACATTTTTAGGCAACCAAAATTTAGAAATGTCCGAAATTTTGAGCTGACCGAAATTTGGAAATGGACGGAATTTATAAGAGGCCAATAATGACTTTGGAGGCACGAGCCAGTTGGAAATCAAGATTGGAAATCTCTGGATTTAACCCTAAAGGGACATCTCCATCCGGACTCTTTGGTAGTTAAGGACGTGTGGGGAGAAGATACCGAGACTCGAGACTGGAGATTCGATTTGCGGGGACTAGTTTTGCAATTCAAATGTCCGGTAGCGCGCCTTGACAAATGTAGCAAAAAAAGTCGCGCACCAAGAGACGGACAAGACAATGGGATGTTTAGAGATCGTCCTTACACGATACACACGACCCCCCGTTTTCTCTTTCATTCTGTCTCTTTCCTTTCAGCCAAGTTCGCACCCAATCTGCCTGCGAAACCTGCAGGACAAATTGTTTCGTCGACAAACTCCTGATTCGGGAAGAAACGTCGCTGGCTATTATGTCCACGTGACTTTAAAGCTTGTAAAAACAAATTTAAACACCTCTTGGACTCGTCAATTTCCTTATCGTTATTTTTCTCCGCCCCGATTCATTTTTAGGAGGTCGATTACGTAACTTCTTATCACTCTCACTTCACCTCACTCTTACTGCTCTTCAACTTTTTTTCTAAAGCTAAGGCAAGCTAAGGTGCCTTTTAATTTTGACGTTTTAAAATATACCGATGACATTCGAAATTTAGAAATAACAAAAATTTCGAAGCAATAAAAATGAGAAAAAGACCATATTTAGAAGCCTAAAAATGATCCCCTTTTCCTCAAAATTATCAAAATTTATTTGGAGATTGAAACCTGGTCTATATAAAAGAGAAATAATTAATTTAAATACCCGAAAAGATGCCTGACTACTACAAAGGGAAGCAAAAAAAAAGGAGAGTAAAAAACAGACATTTAGCACGAGTTTCCCATCCACAATTATTTCCATCAGCATCGGTCTCCCTCTCAAACTAAAGGGGGAGCGAGTCTCGTTTTTCTGACGGTTAATTTTCAGGATACTTCTTAATTATAATGAGACACTTTAGGGTGGTAGAAAGAGTGGGATTTATGTAAATCAGTAGCTAATGTCTTCTGGCATTATACTGGTATAATTTAAGAAGGAGAATTTCAGACAGAATAAAATAGAGAGAAAGAGAGAGAGATATCCTAGAAGGCCCCAAATCATCAAAATCTTACTAATTATCATCAATTCTTAGAAGATTTTCAATAAACAAAAAGAAGAGATAAATCAATAATATAAATTTTCTGATTTAAGCGATGAACGTAAATTTATGCGACGAGATATTTTCGTAGGGGAGACGTAACGATCCGAAGGGGACGTCTTTATCATTTGCATAATGATTCCCGAACTCGTCGAAAATTAATTGCCCGTTAATCGAATAAATATCAGATTAATAAAATCACTCACCAGGGTCAGTTATGTAGGAAAATCCATCTTTTCGAACTGAAATTGTGCAGTCGACATTGTAAAATTCTTGCAATTTTGCCCATTCTTCAGCATTAACAATGGCGTAGCTGAAAGGAGAAATAAATTAAAAATCTTTGATAATCACAATTAATTAATTATTATTACTAAATTAAAAAGCAATCGAAAATAGAGAATTACAGAAATTTGAAAGCGACCAAAATATAAATTTATATTGAAATTAAAATCTAAATTTAAACCCTGATGGAATAAATGAAAGTTATAAATTATGAAGACACATGAGAAATTTGTAGCCGAGAATAAATCTGGAAAGGTGGACGATTTGTTTTCACTTTTGTAAAAATTCAAGAAGGGTGTCAGGACAAGATTCTCGAGTAAAGTGCATTATAAAGTGAAAGTGCGTGACCTTCTGGCACGTCTCTGATCTCTTGGCTTCCCAGTAGTCGAGAAGAGACCCTCGCAATGTGATGGATTCGCGAAAATGTCACCGCCACACCCTGGGGCAGTCGCCATCCAACCCCCTGACCATTATGCTAAGCTATTGTCCACTATCTGCCTAAGATAGCGACGGCTTAAGCTAAACCTAAAGCCACCCCTCTTCTGTCACAGGACACCCTTAAAAAATCATTTTTCCCATCTTCTCACTTTTTTTCCTCTCGTCTCGATCATAAACAGCTTTTTATAGCAGCCAATCCATTTTTTATCGTCAGGACCATTATCATTATGTTTCTATTTTTTCCCTTGCCTCACCAATTTCGGTCACTTTGAGTGTTTGAAAAAAGCTCAAAATTTGGAAGAGACCAAATTTTTACAAAGTGGTCGAAATTAGGGAACGAAAAAAATTAGGTAGTGACCGAAATTTTTGATAAAGACCGAAATTAGGAAAAGACCGAAATTAGGAAAAAACCGAAATTCTGAAGTAACCAAATTCAAAAACTGACCAAAATTTGGAAAAGACTGAAATTGAAATGAGACCACAATTAAAAATCACGAAAAGACCGAAATTTCGGCCTGAGAAAATCAAGCACCTCTCCAGGAATTCGCGATTCGCTTCCACCCCCATCAGAAACCGGGATAAGGTTTTTGCTCAGCCTCCCTTAATTATACCGCAAATTAGAAATTTCTTGTGGCTTCTCTGCCTCCCCCCACAACCAGTCCCACCCCCGTTTTCCCCCATCACCTACGCGTCTCTCTCACGTGTTTTTGTCGATCCACCACGAGGTCGTCTACGTGTTCCGGACCCGAGTTTCATTGTAAATTCCGGTGCTTTTAAAAGAATAATTTCACATCCCTTTGAAAGCCGGAAGTCCTTGGAAAATTTTTCGCCAACAAGAGACTCGCGATAATTAGACGCGAGACATTAATTTCGATTCAACGCAATATGCCGCACGGCCTAATTTGAATTTTCCCGCCCCGAATTCACTTCACTTCGCCCCCCAACCCCGTCACCACCCAATAAGCGCAAAAAGCGACGGACGAACATGTTGTCTCGTCCTGTATTTGCCTAACGTTCAAATAATAATCGCCTGCTTCTCGTAAAAAGAATTCAGCTGGAAAAAAAAATTATTGGGATCACTCTTTTTGATGAAATAGAAGTTTTTAAATTTTAGGAGTTTCCAATTCCGGGCATATTTGAATTTCTAAGTTTTCCTATTTCTGGAGTATAAAATTTTAATTTAAAAATATCGATAATTTTCTTTTCTTTTTTTATATTTAAAATTTTAGGGCTTTCAAATTTTGGAGGCTTTTCAAATTGTTTGTATTTCAAATAGCATTTCGAAAAATAAAAACTGATTAAAAATGTGAAAGGTCTCATTTTTGATGAAACTGATAGTGTTGCCAATTTATTAAAACAAGAAAGAGAAAGTTTTATTAATTGAAAGATTAAAAAACCATTGAAAAAGTGAAAATAGACGGCCATTTCGATATTGAGTATAAGAATTTGTTTACCTACTCCAGTGAATCATATTTTGTATTTCGAAAAGTGGAATGCTTACCCATCAGTTTCCGATGGCGGAAGAGGATACAGAAGTCCTTTGTGTTCTTCACAAATCAAGCTGGAGTTTCTGATTCCCACTGGTGGAGACTTTTTATACGATTCAGCGTATCTGTAACAGAAAAATATTTTCGTTAGAATAAATAAAATAAGATCCTATCCCTTTTTCCCTCAGCTAGTTTATTTTCACAGTAAAAATATTTTCATCCCTCTGAAACATTCTTAAAGAGCTAAAAAACGGTTTTCTTAAATAAATTTCTATTTGGGACGCTTCCGAATTTTAGGCAACAAAATTTCGGTCAGTTTTCAAATCTGGACTTTCTAAATTCGGAGACAACCGAAATATAGTGACCGAAATTTGTATATGACCAAAATTTAGAAAAGACCGAAATTCGGAAGCGACCCAAATTCGGAATACCCGAAATTAAGTTCATTTTCCCAATAAAAATATCTTCACCCCTCTCAAAAAATTATAAAACCCCCAAAAAGCGATTTTAAAACAGAAACTAAAATGCGAGACTTTTCTGAATTTAAAAATGACAAAATATGATCCGGATTGTTCTAAAATACCGAATCCTCGACGATAAATCAACATCCCTTATCAAAACGTCATTACCGCAACTTCATTTTCCATCCACAGGGATTTGCTCTCAAAACCGAAAACCTCGAGGGAGAGTATGCAAAAAAATAAAATATCAGAGACGAGTAGGATTATTTTTTATAAAGTTGTCAAGCGCTTAATCGTTTCGAATAATGTAAGCTCGTCCGTGACACGTAACGGCCGACTGTTAGGAAGAGGAGGAACTGCGAAGCAGACGAAGACTTCCTGCGGGACTTTGAGGGGTTAGGGGTTTGGGGCTCTGCATCATTTTTCACATACCGCTGGGGGCGGACGCTTTTTGCCATCCCCTTCCAACGAGCATTCAGATAATGTCCTTAAAGAAGGATATCCCTTGCGACCCTGAATCAGGTAAGTGGCCAAACACGAGCTTCGAAAACATCTCGTCTGATCAGCTTCAAAATCTTCGATTAAACCAAAATCGATATATATATATTACTTCATCCCCTTGCTTTTAATATATAATATATAATATATTGATTATATATTTATGAATATCCAGTACGGTCCCTATTTTGGTCTCTTATTTTAATTTTAAAGAGTAACTAATAACTTCCAAGGTCTAATTTCGAGTTTAAAACACAAACTAGGAGAATCCTGGAATGAGAATGGCTGAAAAAAAGGGAAATGCATTCTGTCATTGTGGTTGGGGTCTTATTATTGGAAACTGGATAATATCCTGTCCTATGCACGAACGAGCCCGGTGACAGCCCTCGTGGTAGCGACTAACCAAGCGGAACGAGTCGCGAGTGGCTTTACAACCCTTGTAAAAAAAGGGGTCCAGAAAGAATCAGATCTAAAAATCAAGAATCTAGAGGAGACAAGATCGTCATGGTTCCGTAAGCGCTTTCAAGAAGGGACTTTACCACTTGTCGTTTGGAAAATGTGAGGATGCTTGAGGATGATTTAAAGCCGACACACCAGAAGACGTAAAACGTAGGACTTACGACCTTGAATGTCAGCCCAGCAAGGAAGGCTCAATATTGTGTGTGGCCATCAACCTGACGAACTGTCAGTCCTCGCGTTAAGACACGTTTCTTTTTAGCACTGAACTCGAGTTTTAAGCCTGGGGCGTAATTAGAGATGCTTCAGGATCAACATTTTTTTACCTGAGTCTATTTATGAATTTTTTAAGGGATATGTTTAAAAATTGAACGAGGAAGGTGCGAAATATGAAAAAGGGACTTAGAGAACGCGACTAAAAAAAGCGACCAAAAGAAAAGGACTAAAATTTCAAAATGACTGAAATTTGAAAGCGACCGAAATGAAAAAGCCACCGAAATATATTAATGACTAAAATTAGAAACGTTGTATTTTTGTCGGGAAATTATACACGGAAAGAAAAAGAATGACAAGAGTGTATCTCTCATCAGAAGAGCGAGTAAATACTCGTGTGTTAAAAATGTTTACCCCCTCCCAGTTTTCATCCCTTTTGGTTAACTGTAGAGGCGAATGCGTATTAATTATGAGCCTTGTTCAAATACACGAAAAGAGAAAGAGTGAAAATAGTCCCCCTTATTACGAGCGAATGTGGGACTTTTTCCATCAGTTCCTCATCCCTCTTTATACCCTTTCCACTTTCCAGAAAACCGTCCAGGCTTTGTTTAACTTTTGTCGTGGAATTTTTCCGACTCGTAAACGATATTGCTCCCTCGAGATAGCAAATGCAGAGAAAAGTCGGGTTGGAGTTCCGTTGTCCAGTCGCCCGTCTACCAATATAAAGTTATAATACATGTACGATATAAAATCAAAGAATCTAGTTCTGTTCAATATTTTTATTTAATATTTCGAATATAACTTTCAATTGTTTTTAATTTAAACTTCGGTCGCCTTTAAATTTCGAGCTCTCAACTTTCGGTCAACTTATTAAATCTCTCTCTCCTTTTAAATTCGCTAGCTTCTAAACTTCACACACATTAAAATTCAAATGTTTGAAAGAATTTTTCGAAATTCACTCAGTAAAGATGAAAACCTTCCCAAATAATAAAGCTGATAATCTCTTCTCGATTCCCACGAAATCTCCAACGTCTAAATGTTGCAATCTCGAAATTAAGAAACATTGTTTGTAAATCCACTGGATTTACAAACTGACTCAGATCAAGATACATATTTAAACTCTCATTGTTAAAGTTCAATTCCCACAAACAGATGAAAAGATTCAAGCTGTCAATATTATCAGCTCAAGAGAGTGAGGAACATACCGGAAGAGGGGAGATTATCGGTGGTATTTGTGGATTCGAGGTTACTCCTCGTTAACGGTAAAAGAAGCGATAATTGCTCGTACACCGATCCACATTCCTCAAGTTATTGTCGAACAAGCGAAGAATGGAATCCTGAGCCTTTGGTCGGGCAAATTCTGGTCACATGGAGTGGAGACAATCATATTTCTGGGAGGAAAAAGGAGAATCGTTTCAACGAGAAGGTATCGGTAACGACCCTCTCGCGACTCCGAGGATAAAATTAATGAAGGGGTATTGCTAAAATCACTGCTTCTAAGGAGGTTCAATCATCGTTGGTGAAATTATTCTTCAGACTTCAGAAGAAGAGATAGTTCCAAGAATTGTTGCAGTTTTCTCCGGCACGAACAGAATTGAGGAAGTAAACTGAGGCTTGTTTAAATCTTGCTCGAGACACCACGAAGAATTTTCAACATTGGTCATTTCAAGTCACCAATCATAAATCACCATATACGGATCCTTTAGAACATTCGCTACATTATGAACCAATTTTAGTAGATGAATAATTATAGAGTGAATAATGAAGAAAATTCACGAACAAGACTAATAAACTGCAAATTAAAGCTGAGGGACTAATAAATGTGCCTCTCCCTTACAATTGACAATGTTAACGAGAATCGCCATGTCAGCTTATCAAGAGGTCTAGTTACGTTCATTTCCTTCTAGATTTCTTCCTTATTTAACCAAATTTCAATTTTAAATCGATAATGCTGCGTCGATAATTAGTTTAACGTCACCTTATAATTGTATTGTTTAACTCATTTAATTTGAATTTCTGTAATGTTCGTAATTCATCGTATAATATCAGAATCCTCATTTCTTTGGATTTGCTCTTGGCTACCACTCGTCAATTACTTGTCATATAATTTTATAACAGTCCTTCTGTTCGATTAAATGAACTATGTATTGTCAGCATTCCTTTCTTCAACGGAGTTTATTTAAGGGCGAATATTTCGTTTGTGTTTGCAGTCCGGATTAAAATGTAATTTCTGAAATTATTAAACAGATACATTATAATAATAATTGATGAAAAACATTAATTGGGAAACATTACTTAAAGAAGGAAAAACTCGAAATGAAAAAAGAACATATGTAACAGCTACAATTCCTTTAAAGTTATTTGAATTCCCTTGAGTTCCCACTAATTAAAAAAAAACAGCAAGAATTTTTCAGCATTTTATCTTCGATAAGGAAATTTCTTGCGGCTAAATTTTTACGGAAGCTCGGCTAGACTTACGTCAGTGGCTCGCGCGCATTTTCAATCGCGAAAGGCAAATAAGTCTGCATACCGTGTTCAACAGAGCATCGTTGACAGGTATCTTTTTGTATCGGTGCCAACGCCACTGGGTTTTTGTGGATGCTCTATTTGTTTAAAGGTCCGTCGTCAGTAGCCACAACAGTGAACAACTGAATATAAATCGAACCTCATCCGCGGGACGAGGGACCCAAGATTTGCGGCGGGCCGGTTTTAACGGTGCGGCCGCGCACAGCGCAGGTAGGCAGGCAGGATGTCGATTATCGACGGTTTTTGCCACGATTCACTTCCTTTTTTTTTTTACTTTTTTCCCTGACATCCGAGCGCATAATTAGCTTTCGTTATTCTAGCGCGCAACGCCGTGGCTTCCGCCCGCTGACAACAACCATTCGAGTCTCTTCAATATCACCCTTTTCCCCTTCACCGATCGCATCCTTACTTTCTGTTTGGTGCAGCCTCGCTGCTCAAGTCATCCTCATCGGGAGCAAAGAGTTATCACGGTCCTATGAGCAATTTAACATCAGAAGCAAACTTGGGTGCGCTTATTAAAAAATCAATTCTTCTATGGGTTGATAACTTAAAAAGATTAAAAAAAAGTTCTGAAAGATTTCAAGAGTGAAATACTTTCTATAAAACTCCTAGAGTTTTTTTTTTTTTCAAAAAGAGTCCCCCTAAATCTAGAACTTGATCCTCGTTCCGATTCCTTTAAATTACTTTCTGACGCTTTTAATTCAAGATTCCTGTTACCGACATTTGCTGACTTCACGAACACTTAAGGGTTTGCTTCTGTGCTAAATTTACAATTTTCTATCTACACAGATTGCAGAAAGGATCAGCGTGGGATATTAGAGAAGACTTGGTATGGGTTATAAGTTGGTGAGGAGCAGCAGAGCGTTGCCATAGTCATTACGTGGAGCCTACGTGTCCGTGGTAAAAGGGTCCACGGTAGCAGGTATTAAAAAAGGAATCTGAAAACACGGGGAGAGAGAGGGAGAGAAAGGTAGGCAAGTGGAGAGAAGAAGTGAAAGATATAGCAAGATAGAGAAAAAGGAAGATGTAGATTAAAATAAAAATAAAATAAAAACGAAAAAAAGAAGGTTCGCTACCACGGGACATCCAGGAAATAAGAACAAGAAAGTAAGGACGATGATGATGAGGAGGAGCTGGAGGAGTAGCTAGTAAACCCAAACTGATCTGATTCCAGGAATCGCTCAACTTTCGCGGCATCTCATTTGGCTCCTGGAACGCACGCTTTAACCCTTCAAGAGATGGATGGATCCATCAGCTGGAGACTTTAATTTGGGGGAATTACTCCTCTACATTATTAATTTATTACAGCTTTCACTTCCTACAGGTGTTGGCAAGAAACCTCATCAATTTGAACTTGATTGAAAAGTCATCAAAAAGCAGTTTCAACACCCCAAAGGATTAGATAATCCTATTCCTCTAAGTAACACTCCAAAAGGGACTGAAATGTCGAATGACCAATGACCAGGGGTCGTACAGCCTTTGACCTTGAAAGCTTTTCGATCTAGTATTCCAGTCTGGGGTCTTGATATTGTCGCTCGAGTCCAAGAACCCAGGCGTTTAGTCAAATGCTTGCGGGAAACGCTAAATCAGGAACTCCCGGGACACACTCGTTCCCTCGTCCAGGGAAGACAAATGTCACTTTTCTGGGGGCTGGCCCTGGCCTCCACATAGATGCATGGTCTATAGCAGTAAATCAAGGGTGGTGATATTAAAAGGCCGCTTATACGCGAAAACGTAAGATTTATTTCTGGACGAGAAGGAGAGACTAGGGGATGAGTGGGAAGAAAAATAAAGCGAGAGAAAAAGATAAAAAGGGAAAACGAGGCTTGGAATCTCCCGCAAACAAGGAAGAGAGAATGAGAGAGAGAGAGAGAGAGAGAGAATTGGGGAGATCGTGGTACTTTTCGACTCACCCTATCTCCGTATAATCATGTCGCGCGTCGAGAGCGGTTTGTTCCAGCTAATATCGTGCCATCGAGAGGGATCGAGGGTAAAAATATCGTTGGTTTCTCTGTGATCAATTCTTACTTTTGTTACGAGGTCACTCACTGCCTTTTAGTTAAGTTTTGATTGATTTATTCATTTTAGATTCGCCTTTTGAAGCTGGATAATTTTTTTATTTAAAAAGATCAACGCGATCTTTTTCAAAATTTATGGCGTCCACAATTTAAAACCATCCGAAAGGAAACGACCGAAATTTGGATAGATTTTTCATATATGTAAACAAGCTTTCGTGATTTCTCGAGAATGAACTCAAGGCCTGGGATAAGACACAGCATTTGTTTCTAGAACAGAGCAAACATGATCGCCTTCAACGTAAAGTTTAAAGAGTGCCTTGAAGACTTTCGAGGTCCTTTTTATTCGATTTTTCGAAATCGATCGATCGATCGGAGGAAAACACGCGTAGGCTGCGCACAAGGCGTGACGATTGGCTACCGCGATACCCACGAAAAACTTCTGATCGCCATGCTCGGTCGCACCCATGTATTTACATTATAAAATATAAACGTAGATCGCTCCTACGTGACAGTCCAGTCGAACCCAGATACGGGAAACAATCACTCAAAAAAGTCTCTATATTTGCGTAATCCTTCGAACTACAGGCAATTTTTACTCTAATTCCAATCAGGAAATCTATTGGCAAGCTTCAATTACGAATTTCGGTCATTTTTTAAGTTCGGATGATTTTAAATTTGAATTCAAGAAAATTCAAACTAACTCAAGTGAATTTAAAAAAAAAAAAAAAAATGCATACAAGATGGAATTTCTTCACTAGAATTAAATAAAAGTCCAAATAATAAGAATGGAATCAAGAGAATTCAATATTATTCACAAGGATTCAAAAAAATTCAAATAACTTCAAACAATGCGAAAATACTTGAAATGATTCAAATTAATTTGAAAGCGTTTATATTGAAAATCTCTATATTTGCATAATTCTTCGCATTACAGGCAATTTTTACTCTAATTTCAATTAGGATATATGAAGGGAGGCTTTAATTACGAATTTCGGTCGTTTATTGAGTTCGGACGATTTTAAATTTGATAGAGTGAATTAGCACAACTGAAATTTGAGAAAGAACAGAAAATAGAAAGCGACAGAATTTGATTCAAAAGAATTCAAGAAAATTCAATACTATTTACAAAGATTCAAAAGAAATTATCAGGATTAAAAACAATTCAAATAATTTCAAACAATTCGAAAGTGTTTGAAATTATTCAAATTAGTTTGAAAGCATTAAAAAAATTGAAGCAAAATTAAAATAGATTCAGCAGAGTTCAAAATAATTCATCAGAAATTTAAAAAAATCACAACAATGATAAAAAGAATGGAAATTACAAAAATAAAATAATGCGAAAGTGTTTGAAATTATTAAAATTAGTTTGAAAACGTTAAAAATATTGAAGTTAAATTAAAATTGATTCAGCAGAATTCAAAAGAATTAAAAAAAAATTCAAAATAATTTACTTTGAATAAAAAGAATTCATTAGAATTAAAAATAATCACAACAAAAATAAAGCAATCGAAATTCCAAAAATAACATAATTAAAATTTAATTATATTCATCAGTTTATTATTTAATACCTGTCAATACCTATTATTCAATTATTTAATAATTATTAACAACAGCATAATTCCCGAATTTTCCTTTTCTATAAAAAAATATAGTAGAAAAAGAAAATAGAAGGAATTAACCATAAAAATTTATTAGGTGGCGGCCATTGTGTAAAAAAATACTTTGTCTAAAGAAGCAACAAAGCTCAGAAATTCCCGATTCGATTTTTGCTAATTTCCCCACTTTCAAGGAGAGATAAACTAAAAATACTCCCTCCAATATTATTCTTATATCCAGAGAAAACTTTTTTTTTCACCAAAATACACTTACTTGTAACAAGAAATAATAAAACCAACTCTAAAAATAAAGGTGATGACTCGACAATAAATATGAGGGTGGCCGCCATCTTGATTGTTAAGAAAAAAAACACGTCTCGACTTGCAAATTTCAATGTAGAAAAAATATTTACATTTATGAAAAATACTATGAAAAATACTCACTTAACATATGGTCTGAAGAATTTACCTCGATAGAAAACCGAAATTGAGATAAAAACACAAGAAACGAAGGGAAAATTGGAGAAAAATGAAAACTTTTTTTCACATTCAACAATGAATTTTTTCATTCGCGGTTAAAATACTTCAGAAACGGAATTTCGGAGGAAATTATGCACGAATTTAATCAATTTCGGTAAACCGAAAGCCAGAAACACACTGAGACTAAAAATTTTGACGAACGCGGGTTAAAAGAAGCACTAAAAATGATAAAACGATGGATCAATTACTGAATTTATGACAGGCGTGAAGGACAATGTCATAATGGAGGCTCCTTAACTATCTTTTCCTTCTCCCCCTTCCTTTCCCCCACGGCGTTTCACTGTTAGAAACAAAAATGGCGCCCTTGACGCCAAAATACAAATTTTTAATTGGAACATTTTTTTATTATTTCTTAAACTACTCTACCAATTTTTATTAAATTCACTCTCTGAGAGTTTTCTGTACTCTCCTTGAGGAACATCTACTCAGTTCACAAAAAGTTAAAGAGAATTCTAAAAGAGGACACCCATTGTGTTAAAAAAATTTTCCCGGTAAAAAAAATGACAAGTTCAGAAAGTCCCGATACGATTTTTGCTCGTTTTCTCACTTTCAAACATGAATCGACTAAAAATGCTCCCTTCAATAATATCTTATATAATAGGAAAACGCTGGTTTTCTTTTTTTTTTTTGTAACCGAAAATATTCTTTCAAGAAGAAAAAGTAATTCATGACTCGACAATAAATATGGGTGTGGCTGCCATCTTGATTATTGAAAAAAACTCGTCTCGACTTGCAAATTTCAATGTAGAAAAAATATTTATATTTATGAAAAATACTATACAAAATACTCACTCGATATAAATTTCTGAAAAATTTCTCTCGATTAAAGGTCGAAATTGAGTAAACAATACAAGAAGCGAAGGGAAAATCGGAAAAAAAGATAAATTTTTTGCACGCAGAACAATGAATTTTTTCACTCGCGGTTAAAATACTTCAGACAGGGAATTTCGGAGAAAATTAAGGACGAATTTAATCAATTTCGATAAACCGAAGGCCAGAAACACACTGAGACTAGAAATTTTGACGAACGCGGGTTGAAAAAAGGACTAGAAATGATAAATCGATAGATCAATTCTTGAATTGATGGAAGGACAATGACACAATGGAGGATCGATAATTTTTTCGTTCCTTTTACCCCCTTTCCCCTACCCGCGCTTCATTGTTACCAACAGAAATGGCGTCACTGGCGCCAAAGTTCAAATTTTTAATTAGAACATTTTTTTTATTATTTCATAAACTACTTAACCGATTTTTATGAGATTTAATGTCTGGAGTTTTTCAAAGCTCCTCTTTCAGAGGATCTATCGATTCTATCAAATATTAAAAAGTTTTTTCTTAACTTCCTTTTCGTATTATAATTTCAGAATTATTGCCTTTTTAGTTTTTTAAAGGTTACTAACATGTTCAAGTTGAAAGCGGGATAATACAAAAGCCAAAATTGAACAAAAGTAGATCAAATAAATTGAAATCTTCAATTCCTTTGAATCTGAGATGAAAATTCGAACTGAAATTTGAAAACGTTCGAAATTCGATCAGCTTTGTAATTTAAATCTTAGTTGAACTAAAAATTCGTCGCTTATCAATATTTGTCGTTTTTTAATTTAAAAAAATCTTTAAATGATTCAATTTTGAAAAATGTCGAAATAAAGCTGCTTTGTTATTTCCAAGGAATTCAAATTCAGATAAATTAATATAATTTGGACTGATTTGAAACCAACCGAAATTATTCCGCTTTAGAAATAAATTTTCTGCGATCCAGTTTTTTAATTCTTCATAGAATAGAAAAGTGGAAGAATCCTGATATTGAATTTCAATCACGATTCAGTTTCTTTTTAAAAAGGCCTTATAATTATAATGGATTCGATAAAGAGGATGAATTACCGCGTGCCTTAAATCCCTTGGGGAAGGTCAGAATCGTCAGAATGAATCTTGATGTGGAATCGAAGCGTGACTTTTTTGACTGAATCCTTATAAATAAAAGAGTCTTGACTCTTGACTCGTTATCGGAAAATAGCTTAGTTCTTCAAAATCCCTCGGATTCTAAAGTCTGATATTATTTTGCATTTTAATTAAACCCTGGAAAAAAATAAATAAAACAAAATTTAAAAAAAAACCATAAGGGAACGTGACAAGAATATTTAAAAAAATAGAAAAACTTATGGAGAAGAAAAAGCAAAGTCGGTAGTCAATATTTCATCTGGGGAAGGAGTGCAGTGAAAATTGTGGAAGTGGAGGGTGAATCGGGTAATCTCTCAGGAATTAGCAAAATATCAACAACCCGGGCGAGGGAAGGGCTTCGCGAAATTCGAAGGGTGGAAGTGGTTCATGGTGGCGGCAAAGGCAAGGCGGCCTGCAATGAATCAACTTATTTAAGGGTAGTTGGATTTCGCGAGTCGATGCACGACGACGACGACGACGACGACGACGACTACGACTACGACTGCCTCGATCCCCGCACGCTTTTCAATGATTTATTGTTTTCCTTCCCAGACCCAAGTCTCTTTTCCTCTTTCCTTTCCCGATTCTACCAAATGTAGGCAAAATAGGCAAATCACCAAACTCCAGCTTGCCAAACAAATTATTCATGATTTATTGTATTTCGTTTTAGCAATTGATCCGATTATAATTATTATTCTCCTTTTTTTTCAAATTTCTTTCAGAGCGACAGAAGCCGAAATTCGAACGGTTGAAATTGGAAAATAGCTAAAATCCAAACTAAGATTTGAAAAAGGCAGAAATTCAAAGGATTGAAATTTCAAAGCTGCCGAAATTAGAACGATTCAATTTTTGAATTGGTCGAATTTCGATTGATTACAACTTTAGAGCGGCCGAAATTTGGTCGCCGAAATTCGAGCGATTGAAATTTGAAAACGTTCAAAATTCGGACGATTGAAATTTCAAAGCGACCGAAATTTGAACGACTGAAATTTGAAATTGGCCCAAATTCAAACGTCTAAACTCCAAATATCCCACAATTTAAAAGAAATAAAATACAGCTATGTGGAACCGTATTCCGCAGCTTTTCGCGAATTCCAAGGGACGTGGGTTGGGGTTGGTGGGGAATAGAATTTAGGGGTGTGGTGGGGGGGCGAGGGGGTTGAAGAGGGTAAGAGAAAGAGAGATGAAGATGGAGGATGGAAAGGACCAAGCACACTGAGCGTTCAGCTCGCTTTGCCGAGCACTGATGATAGTTTTTGCGAGGTAAGATTTTTTGCCCCACCCCCTCCTTCAGCCACCCCCAAGGGTGGATGATATATGACCGCCCCCAAGACACTGGCCGCCCCCGGGAGGAAGAGAGACGAAGAATGAGACGAAAGTGAAGGAAAGAGGAGAACTGGGTGGGTTTTGGGGTTGGGGTAGGGAATGGGGGCAAGAGGGGTGGACAGGAGAATCGCCAAAGGGCAAGAGGGAGAGGGGAAGATATCCTGATTCCTCCGGAAGAATTCCTGGCGTGTATACGCGTACGTACGTGTAGGTTTTATATCAGAAACCGATCGTTAGCTGTGATTTTGAACACGCCCGGTATTCTTCCATTTCGTTTCCGTCGAGTAACGTTTTTGCCCTTTTGGATTGATTTTTATTTATTTTTTTTTTAATTTTTAATTTTTTTCTACTTTTTTTTTTATATATCTATAGATTTTCTTTCTAATTCTCTTTGAATTTAATTTTAGTCGGTTGTAGAGCAAATTAAGGGGTGGGGGGATTATCTTGTGAATATTTGGCTTGACAGTTTTTTTTATATCTTGAACTTTTTTTAAAAATTCATATTTTTGGTGAAAAATTAATTTTTTTAGGGCAAATTTTAACTTTTCTGTTAAAAATCATCTTTTTTCATTGGAAACTTAAATGTTTTGTTGATATTTCGTTTAAAATTTATTTTTTTGTTTGACAATCAATTTTTTTTGTTGAAAATTTAAATATTAAATTATATTATTTTTTTTAATATTTTAGTATTTAGTTGAAAGACAATTTTATTAGTTTTGGGTTAAAATTGTCTCTTTCAGTTCAAAATTCAACTATTTTTGTTTGATAATTTTCTTTGTTAAAAATTCATTGTTTCGGTGGACAATTTAAACATTTGGTTTATTTTGAATATAAATATAACAATTGAAAAATTAATTTTTAGGGTGAAAATTACTTTTTCTTTTTGAAAATTTACTTTTTTAATTGTAATTCTACTTTTCTAGCTCAAATATAAATATAAAATTATGATGATCAGTCGAAAATTCACTTTTTGTCGTTTAAAACTAATTTTATTTGTTTAACAATTCACTTTTATGTTAAAAATTCAAATATTTAGTAGAAAATTTAAATATTAACTTGAAAATGAATTTTTTTGATCAAAATACAAATATCAAATGATAAAAATTACTTTTTTAGGTGGGAAATTAATTTTATCGATTAAAAATTCATTTTTCTTAGTGAAAATTTAACTATATCGATATTATTGATTACAAAGGAAAATATTCCATTAAAAAAATTAGTGTTTAGGGTGAAAATTAATTTTCTTTGTTGAAAATTTATATTTTTAGTTGAAACTGTATTTTTTTTTTGATTGAAAGATAAATATAGATATTTAATTAATCAATCAAAAATTTACTCCTTGGTTGGAAATTAATTTTCTCTGTTGAAACTATCTATTTTCGTCGAAAATGAACTCTTTTCATTCAAATATTGAAAATTCACTTTGTTAATAATTAATTTCATTTCTTAAAAATTTTAACTGGAAAACATTGAAAAATTGCACTGTCGTCAACTAGGGAAAGAAAAAAAATATGAGGAGAAAGAAAATTATAGAGAAAATTGTAATTTTGTCCGGAAAGCTTGAAGCTTAAGTCAGGATGACCCGCGAACGATTTCAGGATTTCGGGTCGGGATTAGGTGGCAGTGGACGTTGCGACCGGTGAGAATAATTAGTCATTTATGAAACCGTAAGTGGGGCCGCAAATCGGCCTCTCTCGGCAGGCAAAGGAGGGTCGTATGAGCGTGTTATCTCAAAATTATTAATCATATCGTAACCCACGTTCGGGCTCCATAGACTTATCTGACACCTTAATCAATTCCAAGTTATTAATTATGGGACCCCTCGCCTTTTGGCACCGACGTCGACGTCTATACCGGCGACCATTGTCTAAGGGTTACAATGCGGTGTCAACACGATCGAAGTCACATTTTCGCCACCAAGTCATTAATAATTATTTAACACGCTCGTATATATATTTTCTTAAGTCTGACAAGCGGAGCCGCGACTATATCGATCCCTTTCTGACTCTTCAAAATTAGAATTGAAAGCTCGTCCGCTCGAAATTGAATCTTAATAGAGATGCTAATTAAATTGCTCTTCTCTTCGCTTCTATCCCATTTCATTATCTCGATTAGCATCAGGATAATCGTCTCAGGTCGGCATCTCGATAAATAAAAGGAAAAGCCGAGGACCGAAGTTGAGCGATCGTCTATGCAAATGCCTAATCCTTTCGGAAATCCATCCGAGCGACGTTGACAGATTGGCTCGAGGACTTTGTCGAGGAAATGCGATCCTTGGCATCATTTGTTTTCTCGAGAGGTGTGAAAATATTGAGAAATGCCGTCGCCCTTCATTGCACCAGTCGCTTGTCTATCGGAATATAAACTGCAAATTGAATGGATGAATTTAAAACCGAAAATCCCAAGTTCCCACAAATCAAACCTATAGTCAACAAAAAAAGGAAATTTTTTAAATATAAAGTTTCAACAAAGAAAATTTATTTTGGTACTAACAAAAAATATCGACTAAATAAATATGGAACACATAAACTATTGGAAAATAAAAATACCGACTTATAAATGGCAGAATTTTTAAATTTCCGAAATAAATTTACTGGAAACACATTTAAATTTAAATAATTGATTTACTTAATTATCTGGAAAATTTTCAAATTCGGAAATTTATTATCATAAACCCTATATTTTGCAAATTTGTGTATTCGGTATTTATTTTTCCGGTGTTTTTTATTATTCGCCTAATGTTCATCGAATAAAATTTATTGTCCACCAAAAATACTTTAATTTTAACCCAACCTGTCTTTTCGATTCCGAAAAGATGTTTGTTTTATGGAATGTTTTTTAATATTAAAAGAAGGCTGAGGATTTTGTACGAAGGAGAAAAAGGAGTTCTCCGAGCTGAAAAATTAATCACGGTAGTACAAAAGAGCGTTTCTGAAACAAAAGCCATGGATGGGCTGGAAAAATATTTTCGCCGTTTAACTGGTGACGGTAATAAATTACTCGATAAAGCTTTAAGTGCAACTCGAAAGGAGTAAAATGACTTTTTTTACTTTCAAATGAGCTTTAAGTTCTCCGACTGTAAGCTGTTATTAAAATGATTTCCCAATAATAATATAAATGCAATTTTAGAGAGTTTCAGAACCTTGAAATCCTTTAAAGTTTTACTAAATTTATTCAAACCCCTTGAAATTTCTTAAAATCACTACAAATATTTTTAAATCACTCTAAATGTCTTGAAATCTTTTAAAATATTGCGAAATCACTTGAAATTCCCTAGAATCAAATAAAATCTCTTAAAATCCTTAAAAAATTTTTTAAATCCTATAAACCTTTTGTAAATTTCTTCCAAGCTCTAAAAATTTCTATAAATCGCCAAAAAGATTTCGAAATCACTCAAAATGTCTTGAAATCGTTTTAAATATTTTGAAATTCCTTAAAATCGAATGAAATCCTTTAAATTTTCTGAATTATCTTAAAAACTCTTGAAATTCCTTACAATCTTAAAATACTCGAAATTTCTTAAAATCATTTGAAAATTCTGGGCAAAGCCAGATAAATTTTTGCCACTACATTACAAAATCTGAAGTGAGTTTAGGGTAATTTGCGAAGAGTTGAACCTCTGTTAAAATCATGTGTGACATGAGACTCGTATAATCCGCCTAAAGAGTTGAGCCTGATTTAGCCAACTGTCTCGTATGGTAAACATAGAAGGATTAAAGTATACGAGATTTAATGTCAAATTCAAAGTAAACAGGAGAGTTCGGTCAACTGGTCACTCTGAAAATTTCCCGGCCTAATTGCTTATATAATAAAAATGGAAAAACTTTTAAAAACTTCCAGATTATAAGAAAACAAAAAAAAAACGTCTAATTTTAAACATTTTGAATATAATTTTGGAGTTTTTCAATTTTAAAACTATGTATTTCAATTTTTAAATATTTAAAAATCAATTTCGAAATTATTAAATTCTAAATTGAATTGAATTATTGATTTTAAACCCTCAGAACTCAGAATAGAAACCAAAAATTTAAAAATTCGAACAAATATTTTTAAAAATCTGAAAAAATGTAAAGAAAAATTGAAGAATTCAAGATAAATTCGAATTTAATTTTTCCTGCACGAGCCTTAAAAGGATGAGAAGATATGTGAAGGTTTTGGAGGTGGAAAGGTGGTGGGAGGATAAGAGAGAGGATATCGCGCGCATTAACGAGTTTTCTCCTAATTGTCAGAAAAAACTGGAGCGCGCGATTAAGGTTGGAAGGATCTTTCTCTCTCTCTCCTGGCAGGACTAGGGAAAACTAATTGAAACCGCCTAACGACCTAGGAGCAAATGATACATCGAGTTGGGAAAAGACCCTGTCTTAATAACGTTTCGTCTTATTTCGAGTTGTAGATCTACCTTCTAAACGAACGAAAATGCAATTTAGCCTTTTCTAGACGAGGCCCCCCTCATTCCCAATTGTCTCAGCTTTAGGGAGTCGAGTGCGGTGAAAGCCAATTGCAAAATAGAGGGGTGTTAATGGCTTGCGATTAAATTGATTAAAATGACGAGTGAAGATCCGGAATTACTTTCGAAAATAATCTTCCGGAATTTCGAAATATCTCGATCTCCTTCCAAGTCTTCCAAATTATTGGAAATGAATCTCTCGGGAGAAACAAGTGGCGCTATCTTAAGTCAGAGGCTTCAAGCCCTTAAAAATCTCTAACTCACCGAATAAAGGAGTGCCAACTGTCCAGAAATTCCTTCTCGACGAGGAAAAATAAAGTCGAGGGATCGGTGCATTTTATGAGTTCGTTCCTTTGCTTCCTATAGTACAAATTCTTCAAAGCCTCTTTCTGCTCCCTCGCCTTCACCTTATCCTCTTCCTTCGATTTCTGCACAGTCTCGAAACTTGCCTGATAGAAATAAAACTGCATTATTTACAAATCTAGATATAAACACAATTGTTTTAAGTAACTGAATAGAATTTTACCTCACAAATATTACAAGCAGTGCTATTGACTCCGAATTCTCTCGAATCAGGGAAATACTTCCGGATAATTTCCCAGACTTCCCCCGGAACGACTTTCCTCGACGAATCGGGAGTGCGAAGACGATTGTGTTCGCAGAGTAAATCCTCGTTGAAATGTCGAATAACGTCTTCCTCGTCCTCTTCCTCATTCGATTTATCTTCCTGACCGTTTTGCTGGTTTGATTGCTGCTGAGTATTGAATTTTTCATTGAGTTCCTCGTTGAATTTTTCGAGGGCCAGCTTTCGCCAACATTTTAGGGACTCTGCTCCTACAAGGTAGCACGCCTCTGTCCTTGAGATAAAAAAACAATGATCTAATTAGTGAAATTTAAAAGATTTAAGGCAAAGATTGAGCAAATTTACAATTCCGTAAAATCTTACGTTGTTTTTAGAGCGCGAATTAATTCCCCAACTTCCTTGACATCCCTTTCCAAGCCGACTTTAAACCTCTGAGCAGTGCATCTACGTTCAACACAAAATCTGCAAAGCGAGGATTCTTCGAGTCGAACATTCCCTCCGTAATATTGATAAAGAATATCGGCGGCGCTCTTCGGAATACATTTTGCTTTATTCACTTTAGACGGGTCCATATTTCCATGACAACACTGAAGGGAAGAAATGTCGATTGGGGGAATGATCGTCGATGAAGATCCGAGCCATTTTGTGATCCAGTCTGTCGAGATCCAAGCATGTTCAGCAAAAGACGTTCTGCTGTAGAGAATATTGTACACGTCGATCACCAACTGTCGTTTCACGTTCTGGTCTCTGACGACTTTTCTCTGTAAATTATTGGAATTAAGAATCCGATTTGAACAATTGTTATCGATATTTTCAGTTTTACGTTTTTTTATTTTACCTTCTGCTCCTGAACGTCAAGGATTTTAAGCTCGTGGTCGACGTTTTCGGCTCTTACGATCTCACGGATTTTGTTATTGACACCCCACTTGTCGAATTCCATCTGGAAGGAAAGTTATTCAAAATTTTAAGAGGCTGCTTGCAATTCATATTCAATTATTTATTATTTTTATTACTCAAAATTTGTTTACCTCTTCCAGTTTATCCGTTTCTTCGCAGCTCATTTTTAAGTGCACAGCCCCGTTTAGTAGCGAAACTCCATTTCCGTTCGAGCTCTGCTGAACTTCCTCAACTACTTCCGCCTCTCCATTACTGTTCCTAATTTTTTTCATCGAAGTCACCTCAGTATTCACGAGATTCTGAACGACATTCTGTCCTTTTCTCTTTGACCCCAACTGACAATTCGGCGGTAATTTTTTATATACTAGCATATAGGCTGCATTCGAAAGATACTCTCCTTTCACTTTTGGTTTTGTCGCTTTTGTGTTTTCTAAAAAAAGTAATCAGGAATATTATAAGTGCAAGAAAAGTCTTTAAATTCCTATGAATTCTACAACAACCTTTAAAATCCTTTAAAATTTTATTAAATTTCTTAGAATTTCTTTAAATTTTTAGAAATCTTCAGAAATTTATAGAACCTCAAGGAATGAAGTAGCTTAATATTGAATCTCTTTAAAAGTAGCCAATTTTGCACTTCTATCCTAATCTAAAATAAGAAAAGATCATAATCTTACCATTAATATCTTCTCTCGATATTCTTTCAACTTTCGCATCATTGTATTGATACCACTCACCACTAGAATTGCATATCGTTGCAATATAGTGGCCTGAGTGAGTAGAATTGCCTTTGTGACTCAAAATTGCAACTAAATTATAAACATGCGTGTTTGGCGGACAACCAAGATGATTCGACATTTCCAATTTCTCGGGAAACTGGATAGCAGTGTTGACTTTCTTTTTCTGGCCGCTGTTCCTGCAATATTATAAATTATATTAGAAAATCTAGCATGAAAAGCTTTTAAATCCAACGCCTTTCTATTCAAAATCTAATCTAAGAGAGTCTGATAGTTTTCAAATGATAAACATTTCACAGATCAAATCTCCAACTTTTCCAAAGTAGAATAAAATATAAAACCCACCGATGGAAGACAAATCGTAGCAGATGAATGCTCAACATTTCAGGGAGTGAATCCAGCCGAATAAAACGCCTCGCGTCTTTTTTATCATTACACTCAGCACAAAAATATTGATTCGCATCCGTTAATTGTTCCTCACTTAAATATTTATTAATCGACTCTTTCAGTGTGGAAGCTAGTTGAAGATCTAATTCATAAAAAGTCGTTGTGGTCGGATATTCGGTCCCACACGTTTGGCAACTGTAAAGAGAACAATTAGAAAAATTAGAGACTTCTTTCAACTGAAATCTGACTCTGTTCTTAAGTAATAAATCCCCTACCAATTGATGTAACTTTGTTGTCCTTGTGTGACATTTTTAAGTCTTTCCTTCAACTCCTCGTTCAGTTTTCCCTCCACATGAGCCAGAAGAAGCTTCGCAAATTCTTGCGCGTCTTGTTGAGTTATTGTGTCCAAGGAAAGAGCAACAAATAAATTAGTGGGATCAACATTTCGTTGATTTCCAAATTGCAACATTGCAAAAACGTATTGCAACTGGCCAAGAACAGTTTCGGGACGATAAATATCTTGCCTTTCGTTCGCAAGATGCATCGCTGAAATTTCCTCGGGATCTTCTTCCAATTTCCATTCGTAGATAATTTTTCTGTAAGACATTCCGAAATTAATGAATCTGAAGGGAATCTTTCAAGGCAGAAGTTATAAAAGAAATATTTTTACCGCATTTCTTCGTTGTGGAACCATAATTGAAGCAAACTATTCACGTAGCAGGTTGCTCCGAGATTTTTTAACCCGACTGGTTGCGTTGGATCTCGAAGTTCGATTAAGGAATCTTCCAAGGGATCGAGTTTCGCCTCACTCGAATTTATGTATTTATCTTCTCCTAAGCCAGTCAGACATTGAGGATTATTCGTGCAATTTCTCCTGTAAAAGAATAGGAATATTGTAGGGATGAATAGAATTAAATAGGAAATATCTAGAGAATTGAGAAAATCAAAAACTAACTTGCAGCTAGTGCAATTCTTTAATCCAAGTCTATATGCAGATTCCAAATGTTCCCTTTGAATTTCATTAGGTTGTATATATTCTGTCCAGGCCCAAGCTTGTTTATCTAAATCTATTTTCTTTATCGGCGGCATCTTACCCTGAAGAAAAAAACATGATTTAGAGTTTTATATTATGAATTTGTAAAGTTTTGAAAACTGAAGAAATTGCGAGTCTTTCAATATTTTACTCAATTTTCAAAATCGGTATAAATATAAGGTAGGAGAATTTTTAATTGAACGTATTTCTGATTTAAAATGAATGATAATCAAGGAAGAATTTAGAAGAATTAAAGAATTCACGAGAATCAAAATGTATTCACAAACATTTGAAGGTGAATTTACAAGAATTTAAAATCATTTAAAAGGAATTCAGAAGAATATGTTAGAATTCATTAAGAACTTTTTTTAATTCAAGAATAAAATAGAAATTAATTAACAGTATTTAATTATAATTTAGAAAACTCCCATGAAATGTCATTCATTCTATAAAATCTATTAAATTTCTATGAAATCGTTTACAATTTCACAAAATCTTTTACAAAATATAAGAATCTCGTGAAATCCTTTAAAAATCAATCAGGAAATTTAAAATTCCTTAAAATCATTTTTAAAATGTCAAAATTCCTTAAAATTTCTACATATTTCTTCAAATTTGTTACAATGTCACGAAAAACTTATAAATCTCTGAAAATACATAAAGATCTATTAAATTTTTTTGAAAACTTCTTAAAATTCCTTAAATTCGACAAAATCTTTTTAAAATTCTTTGGATTCCCTAATCTTTCTTAGAAATCTCTTAAAATTTCATGTAGTGCTTTAAAATTCCACTAAATCTTGAAATATTATACAAATCTCTTGTAATCCCTTTAAATTCATAGAAACTTCTTTAAATCTTTTAAAATTATTGAAAATCTCTTGAAATCAATAGAACTCAGAAAATCTCAAAGAATGACTGATGGAAATTCTTTATAATCCTTAAAAATCCCTGAAATGTTTCTAAAATGTGTTTTAATCCGAAATTATGCAATTTTTAATTAATTAATCTTTCACGATTTAAATTTAACATCGAACAATGTTTTTAAAATTCAAATTTAAAATTGTGCTACATTTTTAAAATGAATTTATATTTGTTATTCAATAACGATAGTGACATAGTTTAACTTCACAATTATACAATTTCGAGATCTTTAATAGGAAATTGTTGAATTTAAAATCAATTAGCTTAGAATATTGCAAATTTATCTTGAAAAATAATTTTCGGAGGCATAGTTTTTGATTTTATACTACAAACTTTCACTCCATAAATTTCCTGAATCTTCTCATAAATTTCCGGCATTTTTCCATATTTTCCAGGGATTTAAAATTTTTTAAATCTTTCATATTGTTTTTAAAATTCTAAATTTTTACAAATTCAAGTCATTTTATTTAACAATGCTTCGATATTTTAATGCTCTCTCTATATATATTATTAATTAAAAATCACTATAAATAATCTCAAAAAACGATAAAAAAGAAGCCACAAAACTGTCAAACTTATAAAAAATGACATATCTAAAAATAGACATCCTAACCTCAAACCATGGAATCTCTATTTACGAAAGAAATGCAATTTTTGCCATTTTTTTGGTAAAAAATTGTTAAAATCTTTAACAATACAAAAGGTGCCTAGTAATTTTCATGAAAATAACTAGCAGAGTGTCAAATTTACTTCCCGCCATGATTTTGTGACACTTTGATCTCTCAAATTATTTTCTTTTTTGTAAAACTGTGCCCGTGAATATTTTTCTCTTTTAGACATTTCTGAAAACGTTTGTGTGTAAAATTAACGGAACATATTTAAAGTGGATTGATAAATTGACGCAAATTGGGAAAAAGGTGAATTTTCTTACCCGCTTAATATCGAAAAAGTATTCGTAGGTTAATCCAATTGCCGATTAGAATTTTCGACACAAAAGACACTATTTTTCCATAAAATATGGAATTCAGTGTTTTCCGAAGTTTTTCAAATTAAAAACTCTCCGTAACTTCGCGATTATTTGAGGAATTATGGACAATAAATGTACATATCTTTTTTTTTCTAATTATTTCCAGACGTTTTATTGTATACACGCGCGGCCATATGCAATTTTATGGAAATGAGCTTCCGCCAATCAGAAGCGCGGAAATTATTGTGGCGGCAAATTCAAATCGCTGATTTATATTCTCTCTTTTTAACATTTAAATAAAATCAATAGACAGCCGAAATTGCTAAGAAATTCTATTTAAACCTTCAATATTGTGGATTTTACAATCTGTCGGTAGAAAATTCAAAATAGAAGTAAAAATATTTCAGAATTGTGCAATCTTAAACTAAAAGTGTTTGAAATTTAAGAATTATTAAAGTAAACAGTAAAGAATTATATATCTTCAAGTCCATTTTGAAGAGAATCAATTTTCGCTTGTCGTAGAGCTTACGGTCCTTTTTCAAAATACACTAGGAAATTAAAAAAAATTATCCTTTCCACAAAAATAATTTTAAAAGAGTTGAAAATAGTTACTTTTTAAATTAGAAAATAATTCCAATTTAATCTGAGCAATTTTTTCAGATCTTGACCGAATCAGAGTTTCCGATTTACAAAATGGAAATTTCGCTATAGACCTCTGATTAAAACAAGGATGTCTCAAGAAACAATTGGTAAATATTTAAAATAATTAACGTTCAGATAATAATCCTAATTAACTTATTTAACAAAAATCTAACCATATTATTTTGAATTTACAGTAACGCCAGATATTCTCCTCGAATTTTTGGAAGCAGCCTTCCATCAAATTCTCTATTTTCGAAAACTCTATCCGGCTTCGATCTTCGCGAAGAAAAAACTCTATGGAATTAGAATTTTCGTTTCTCAACACCCGGATCTAAATGAGTACATTAAGAATGTATTAAACTGCTTGAGAGAATTATTAAAGGACGACGATTCGAGTGTGAAATCGGTGCAAATGACTTTTTATAACAAGGAGGAAACCCCGATTGAAAAATTCATTTTTGATGTCATTGATCTGAAAACTTCCGACAAAGAGTAGCTGTTTTTTTCTATTTTATTCAATTAGTATTCGTATATTATTTATTCTAGACGTTAATATATTAATTAAGATAATTTATTCACAGGAAGGATCCATATTATATAAAAACAGAAGAAGCTCTCAGGACAATTTGTCTAAAATTCTTGATGATGGAATCTTACTTAGAACCTTTGCCAGAAGATTCAACGTTTAGAATAACGTTCATAACTTTCGAATCTTCACACATAGGTTTAAGTGAAAACCCAAATTATTCGGCTTTTCCTTGGATTGTGGAAGACGAACCGATTGAATTGAAAAACAAGCAACTCTTGCCCATAAAAACCATAAAGACTGAGTGTTTAAATTTACAAATTTACGCGATTGAGGACAAAATATCGAAATTGGAAATTGCAAAATCTTCAAGCGAATTGACATCAGAAGCCAAAAAATGCAGAAACGAAGAAGAGAAAATGAATGTATAATAATTTATGTTACTCGATCAATATTGTAAATAAAAATATCAGTGTATATGGAAAAAAAAATGTTTTGATTAAACTATTTGAAATTCAGCACAATATTCTTCAGAAAATGAATCGAAATTGTTAGTTACAGTAAAAATACTAAAATTGTGACTTACCTTTTCCAAAAGCTTCAAAATAATCAAAACAATTAAACATTTATAGGTTAGATTCACAAATTCGAAGTTTTTTGAAAATTTTGCACTTTTTGGAGCACGAACTTTGGTTTCTTATATTCCAAATTTTCTTTTAAAAACTAGGACAGTTTGTAGTTTTTATGAATATCTCACTGTTTTGCCATTATTTGAATTTTAGAACGAATTACTTTATCAAAGAAAAATTTTCAGCCATTTGCAATTTCAGGTCCGTGATTACTGATCAAGGTGCCCGGTGCCAGTTACTTCAATGTTCAATTTTGTTGCACATTTCAATTTTTTTAATTAATGAAATTTAACTTGTTTATTTTATTGTATTTTTTTCAAACGAATAATGAAAAATTTTATACTGGGTAATATTATTTTTTATTTGAAGTAATGATTGCGTAAAAAATCCGGAAAAGTCTATTGCGCCTAAAAGTAGGCAATGCTTGTCGTGTATTTCTTTATATTATTTTAAAGTTCTTTTTACTTCTTTACACTTATTTACTATTTCTGTTGTATTTATATTGAACTCTTTTCAATTATGTGTTTTATTATTTCTTTAAAAAATTTTTAAGTAATTATAGGGAATTTCAAGGTTTTTCAAATGCTGTATTTGCTGTATTTAATTTTCTAGAATTTTAAGAGATTTCTATAGATCTATAGAATTTAATAATTTATAATGATAAAAATTTCTTATTTATAATTTATATACTTATACTATTTATAATAATTAGTTAGTTTATTTATATATCTCTTGAATTTTATTCAAAAGCCTTGAAATATTTATAAATATTTCGAAATTTCTTAAAATCCTCTAAAATCACTCTAAATATCTTCAAATATCAAAAAATGAAAAAAATATGACAAAAATTCACAAACGCTTTAAAAAATATAGATATATTCCAAAAAGAATATATATCCACAGAACGAATAGATATTTATCTTTAATATCTGTTGAGTATGAGGAAACTGAATTTCAAGGTTCGGTATTTTTATTATTGCAGAAATTAAACAAAATAATGTTTATGGTACCTTATTGTTATAAATTATATATTACATTTTGCAACATTTCTTTTTGGCGTGAGAATCCAGTACCTCAAATTTTCCTGAATCAAATTTTATAAGATGTCTTTCAAACATTATTTCAAACATTGTAAATTTAAATCTCTAATCAGTGGCGTAGCAACCAGAGGGGAAAGGAGGGACATTTGGCTCCCTAAATTTGGACGAAGGGTTAATATAATGATTTTATCCCCGACTCAAAATCAATTGATCGTGATTTTGATTGATCAAGTGATTTTTTTATTCCTATCAAATTAAATATTATCTCTAAAATTATTTCACATTTTGCGGACATCGCAATTTAACATTGAAAAATTTGAAATATAAAGTTGTTAAAATAACAAAGATTTTTGTAACGCTTAAATAATAATGCATTTATATATATATGTATGTATATGATGAATTTTTTTCATTTGAGTTCACTCCCCCCCCCCAAGAAAAATTCTGTTGCTACTCCCCTGAGCTATATAAATTTTATAATTTACGGACGTACTTACCAATAAAACAATCTATATTTTGACAATAAAAACAAACACACCTACTTTACAAAAATAAGATTCAGTTCTTCCAAATACTTGTTTGTAATTTTTTTCCGAGGTGAATCAATATCTGCGACAGAATGGATACAACGTACTTTTGTCTTTCAATTCTATTTATTATTTTTGCTCAAGGGAGTGGAATTTTATCAGATGAGAATTATATGAGTGAGTAAAAATTCTGAATTAGCTTTTAATCTTTTTGTTTATTTATTATTTAATTAAAACAGGTCCCTCATTTTTGAGCTGTAACACAGAAGGTTTTGCAACTAGGATGAGGATAATTAATCAGTTATCTATAACAAATACACACATAGAATTACAATAGTAATATAAGTAATATAAGTAATATAAGTAATATAAGTCGACAAGTCTCTTTTAGATTATTTTTCAAGACACTTTTGAAGACAGGACTTGGTCCAGTGTTAGAGTTTCGATGATCTTCTTGTGCAAAATTGTATAATAATTATAAATTATATTATAATTATTATAATATCTTGCAGGTATGATGATTGACCTTAAGGATTGCAATGAAAGTCAATAATGTTATTCTAATCACAATTTTATTTATTAATTACGGATTTCGCGGGATGTGACATTCTTACTAACAATATTCAGCATAATCCAACAATATCTTCTATAATAATATCTCGTTTGAAATTGTTATCACAGACGCAAAGACTTCGGATCTTCTAATTCGCAAGAAGCGTATAATAGACAGAACAGTTGGTGGAAATCTACCAGTGGCACTTCATGTGGTTCCTTATATAGTAAACCTTCAAATAAATGATATTCCTACTTGCGGTGGTGCAATATTGTCACCAATTTACATCATAACAGCTGCTCACTGCGTCATAGAAAGAGGGATGTACACCGTCCTATCTGGATCAAATTTTAGACATCGAGGAACACCTCACAGTGTAATAAACATAATAATACATCCGAAATTTTCTTCGGGTGATTTTCCGAACGATCTTGCCTTGCTTCATATCTCTCCACCAATTAGTTTCATACATTCACACAATCGACCAATAGAACTCTATAATGGACATATTCTACCGAATTCTCACGCGACTTTCAGTGGCTGGGGATGCAACTATCACCGAGGGTAAGCAAATCCAAATTTTCGATCAGTTTGTCGCTTCATGAAGTTCAGCAAGTCTTGTTCCCTTTTTGCAGAGAAGAACGTGAATATCCCAGGGAATTACGATCAATCACGTTACCTGTAATCAGCCAGCAGGAGTGTTACAGTATTTACAAGCGCTATACAGGCATTTCAATAAAAGATGTTTGTACTCTAGACCGGACAGGACTAAAGGGCAGTTGTTATGGTGATTCCGGCGGACCCTTAGTTTTCAGAGAACGACTCGTTGGAGTTATGGCATGGAATGGAAAACCTGCTGATCCAGGATTTCCGAATGTTTACATGAACCTCTCTCGTCCGGAATACAGAGACTGGATCACTTCCATCGTCCACAGAGTTTGGAACTGAATTTGCTTAGCTGTGAATAAAAGACGTTTTTAAGTTTAATGCTACTATGTAATTATAATACCACAATTTTTCAAAACTACAAACCTTTGTTTAAGTTTAAGATATTCCTGTTCAAATGTAACACTGCTCCAGTTTCGCTGTTCATCCCTTCCATGAAGCACTTCCTATAAATCAAAATAATATAATTTTATATTGTTCGCAATATTCACCATAAATTTAAGTTTTCCATGTAAACATAAATATAAAATGTAAAATAAATCATTTTCATAATCACAAAAAAATGTTACTTCAATCAAAAGCAAAAATATCCTACATGAAAAGTTTGTTTGTCAGTATAAAATTATAAAAACAATTCATTTGCTTAAAATTACACCTTAAAATTAGTTTATTCTTGGGCTTGAATAAAGACTTGAAAATTGTATTCTTATCATATGATCATTAGCTACAATACAGAAAACATGATCTGTTTATCTCAATGGCTAGTTTGTTTGTTTTCAAGAGTTTGTTTTTAAGTGATAGATTGTCTCTAATTCATCTGTCTCTGATTTTAGATTCACTATTGATACACTTTTAATGAAATGTGCTTACCTGATATTACATCAGCACACACGGGGGGGACCAGAGGTATCAATCCCCCCCGTAAGCCTTTTTTTAGTATCACGTTAGAATTACGAACTAAACTTGAGAAAAAAGATTTATGAATTATTTACCAAGCCCTATCCCCCCCACCCATTGAAAAATGCTGTCTACGTCACTGCGTATCTATCTGCGTCAGTACATATAACTTAAAATAATATTATCCCATAAGAAGCACCCGGAACTGTATTTTCCACTTTTCAAGAATTGTGCCTATAAATTAATCTAAAAAAAATAAAAATAAGAAAGTTTGTTCTACCAACTGATGTCTGATGATGATCTACCATAAATATAAAAACCCGGAAGGGTATGCTATATATATAACAAAAACCGATCCTAGTCTCAAAAAAGTTACTTCTACAAAATGGACACAATAATATTATTCTCACTCTTAACTTTCGGTGTTCTTTTCTCTCAGGGAATGGAAACTTTTCACGGACATAGACCTGGTGAGTGAAATGGGTGAAATCCTACCTAGGTTATAAAAATATAATGTATAAGAATATATGTATAAAATATTTCTAATAATATATAATATATAATACTCGATGTTTTTCCGGTTAGAAATAAAACACACAATTCAAACTGGGCACGATTTGATGCACGGAAGATCACCAAGACCACATTTAATTCCCCATCACAGCCCATCCGGTTTGTCCCGGACCGGCACTACAGCCGCTGTATGTCTGCGCAGGCATATCCGGAAGAAGCGAGTAATTGATTTATCCCCTGGTCCAAAAAGATCATCAACTCTTCGAGATGCTCCCTATATGGTTCGCATAAAAGAAAATAGAGCTGATATATGTGGAGGCAGTATATTGTCCTCTAATTTTGTTCTAACTTCAGCTCATTGTGTCATAAATTCGGCAATATACCACGTTATATCTGATACATCAGCAACAAGTAAATCACTAGGAACGCAACACAATGTTACCAGAAAAATAATATACAATGAATTTACTCTACATAAATATTCGAATGATTTAGCCTTGTTATTAATTTCACCGCCTATCAATTTTCGGACTTCACAAAATCGACCAATACCATTGTTTACTGGAAGCCTACCGCCCAATTCTCATGGCACCATTAGCGGCTGGGGATGTACTATGCTAGGAAGGTAAAGTATATCTTTCATTTAAGATCGAAGACTACTCTTTATACCAGAGTCTAAAATCAATCTATATGAAAAATTTATTTTCCTCATTTCAGAAATACAGCGCCTAGCCAGTTATATTCCATCACTGTGCCTCTTCTTAATATTCGGGTATGTGCAGACTGCTACAAGGAATTAGCAACATTAACTGAGAGAGAAATTTGTACTTTTGACCCGAACAAACAAAAAGGTTGCAGCTATGGTGATTCGGGTGGACCTTTGGTTGTTAATGGTAAACTGCTTGGTGTCCTCGCGTTTACTGAAGAATCTACCCATCCACAGTTTCCTTCTGTTTTTGCAAATTTAATGTTTCCACCCTACAGAAATTGGATTCACAGACACGTCGGTGATGAGGGTTAAACGAGTCGAGGATGATAAATGCCTATTTTCTGCACCTGTTATATTTTTTTCATAAATAAGTAAAGAAATAGAAATCCTATCCCTTTCTATCTCTTTCTATCTCCGTCTATATCTTTCTATCTCTATCTCCATCTCAATCTCCTCTCTCTTTCTATCTCCGTATATACCTATCTATCCCTTTCTATCTCCTTGTCAATCTCAATTCGCTTTTATCCCTTTTAACTTTCGTCCTCTATCCCTTTTTATCTCCTTCTATATGTCGCTTATTCCAGCCTATCTCTTTCTCTCACCATATCAATCCATATCTATGCTTATCTCTTTGAATCTACTTATATTTATCCCTTTCTATCCCTTGTCTATCTCCGTCTCAATCCACATCAATGCCTATCTCTTTCAATCCCCACTTCTACATCTCTTTCTATCTCCTTGTCTATCTCAATTCGTTCTTATCTCTTTCAATTCTCACATGTTTATTCCCGTCTATCTCTTATTATCTCCATATCAATCCACATCCACGCTTATCTCTTTGAATCTCCTCTTTTCTATTCCTGTCTATCTCTTGTCTATCTCCGTCTATCCATTTCTGTTGCCTTCTAATCTACATCAACACCTATCTCTTTCAATTCCCCTTCTCTATCTCTTTCTATCTCTGTCTATACCTGTCTATCCCTTTTCTTCTCCTTGTCAATCTCAATTCGCTTTTACTTCTTTTAATCCTCGGTTCTTTATCCCCGTCTATCTCTATTTGAATTCACATCCACACATATCTTTTTCAATCCGCGCCTCTATCCACCTCTCATCTATTCCATTCTATCTTTCTCTGCATTAAAATTGCTCCTATCTCTTTCAATCCCCACATCTTTATTCCTGTCTATCTTTTCTATTCTCGTCTATATCAAAATTTATTCCTATCTCTTAAATTCTCACTTTTCTATCCATTCCAATCTCTTCCCCACTCATCTATCTATTTCTATCTTCTTGTCAATCGATATTTATTCCTATATCTTTCAATCCCCTGATTGGAATAGATACAATTTTTATTCGTATAAATAAACTAAGAGATAGAAAGAGATAGACATTACCAGAAACAGGGATAGACTGAGGAATAGGAAGAGATAGATATTACCGGACACAGGGATAGCGTTTTGGGGATGCAAAATGGATACTTGGAAAAGATAGAAAAGTTCAATCTCTTTTTATCCCCTTATCAATCCCCGTGTGGAAATTGCCAAATGTTTGCCCAATTACAAGTTTGGCCCCAACTTGGAAAATTATTTTATGGCCACAACAGGGTTGTTAATATATTAAATCTAGTTACAGCCAACTTTGTTTCATTTAGCTCGATTGCAGCGCCATTATCTTGGCTGTGTATCTGTCTTGAACACAATTGACAAATAGGTTTGTTGGTGGTTATGTTGGCGAGTATTTTTTCGATTTTGGTTTTGGAAGTTTTAATTATTAATTATATTATGAAAAATGTCGAAAGTGTATAATAGTACTCGACACGTTCGGAGGCGTCGAGCAATTTGCAACATTCCAAGGTTGCAGAACGAAAACGAAAGTAAGTTCTTATATATACTTCGAAAAATATATTTAGGTTATAACATATTAATTAATTCTAATTCAAGAACATTTTTTTAGAAGAATTGGTTAAATAAAAGATCTGTTTCTATAATTTTCAATGTAGTTTTTTAAATGTTCTTTAAGAATAAATTATTTTACGTTTATAAATGTTTTTCTCATTTGTTATTTTAAAAAATAATTTTTTTATTTAGTATGGCTGAGACTAGAAAAATAAATATAGCCAAGTTGGGGCCAAGTCGGTCAGTAAGTTAGGCTCTGGCTGGGTTAGGTGTTTAATTTGTGGTTTGGTCCTGTCTAGATCCCCAAGTTGGGGCCAAGTTTGTCCTAGTCTGGGCCTAGCTAGCGCCATTACAAAATTTCCACACAGGTCACCATTCTCTCTTATCTCTTTCAATCCCCACTTCTCTATCTCGCTCTGTCTATCCCTTTCAATCTCCTTGTAAATCGCAATTCGTTTTAATCTCTTTTAATCCCCACTTCGCTATTCCTTCCTGATTCTCGTATATTTTTGTCTATCCCTTTCTAACTCCTTGTCTATCTCAATTCTCTCTGATCTTTTTCAATCCCTACTTCTTTATTCCTGTTTATGTTTCTATTCCTGTCTGTTCTATCTTCTTGTCAATCCACATTTATTTCTATGTGTTTCAATCCCCTGATTGGGATAGACCTTTTTCGGAAGAATGCTATTGGTTTTTACAGCATAATTGTCCTTCTAGTGACAAAGATAGAATTAGGGATTGAAAGGAATACAATTTTTATGCACATAAATAGACTAAGAGATAGAAAGAGATAGATATTACCAGAAATAGAGATAGGCTGAAAGGCAGGAAGGTGAAATGAAAGGTCGGTGCTTTTCGTCAGATGAAGAGTTGATAGCAGCCTTTCATGAAGAATATGACTTTATACATTAAAACAAATATGAGAGTTCAATTAGTGGTTTTTCTTGGTATGAAAAAGTGTACGTATCTTTCTAAGATCTAAGAGATACACCTTCTAAGAATTTACCCTCTTTTACTGTATTATCATCTTAAACATGTACTTTATAGTTCGCTGATGATTGTTTTCTTACCATATCTATTACGATAAAGAATTATCATGATGATTTACAGCATGTTGCTATAGTTTATATAATAATTACTCAAATTTCTCAAGTCCTACAAACAAATTGTAAAATTAATGTAACTTGTCGAAAATTAATAAAAATGTGTCATCATCTTTCCTAGAATATTTATCACCTAAATCGAAAAAGCGGGCAGTTAAGTCCTCACTATTCAAAGCGGTAGTAAACCAGCAGTAAAATTCCAGTAGTTAAAAACCTATTAAATGTTGCATTACTAGTTCTAAAAATGGACACAAAAGTTAACTTATGTCTCTTAATCCTCTGTTTAATCTTGTTCCAAGAAATATGTGCATTATCGGGGAAAAATGGTGAGTGAAATGGTATGTTTTGTTAGAAACTTGACTTTGGAATGCTTTCATTGAAACCATTATTATATACAGGGAAATCGAAGGATCCTCACAGTCGTAAGAAACGTATAATAGGCAGCCATCAAATTGCCTTCCAAGCAGCTCCATATGCTCTCAAAATTCTTGCAAATGGTGTGTATCGCTGCGTAGCGACTTTATTATCGCCAAACTTCGCCCTTACCGCTGCTCACTGTTTTATACATCGGCTTCACCCAGAATACACCATGCTATCCAGCACAATGAGGCTCGCTCATGGAATAAGACATAATATTACGAATGTAATACGACATGAAGGTTTCAATACGGAAACAGATATTCATGATCTTTCTCTGTTTAATTTTCTTCCACACATCAATGACCATTCACGTAATCAACCAATAAAACTGTATCATGGGGTTTTACCGCCAAATAGTCGTGGAACTGTTGTTGGCTGGGGATATCATGCGATAAGAGGGTAAGGTATATGTAAACATCTTAATGAAGTTGGTGTCATCATCATCATCATCATCATCATCATCATCATCATCATCATCATCATCATCATCATCATCATCATCATCATCATCATCATCATCATCCTCATCATCATCATCACACGGAGAAAAATGGAACTCAGCGGTTTAGTAACATTTACACAAATTCTGTAAAGAAAACTTATTATAAGACAGAGTCCAAAAATACGGTAATCATTCCTAAACAGATCAGTAACAATTACCGTATTTTTGGACTGTGTGGACCGAATCGTAAATTATACACGTGAATTTAATTTGAAATTTTGAATTTGCTTTCGTTAATAATCATTTTGTCACGAGTCTAAACTTGAAATACACTGAAAATCTAGGAATTTTAAGGAAATTTTATGGAATTTTTAAAGATTTTATGGGAGATAATGGGATTTTAAATTTTATCATACAATTTTAAAGAATTTCAAGAAGTTCTTGGGAATTTTTAGAATTTTTCACGACTGATCAGATTTTAATCGGACTTCAAGGTACTTTTATGACTTTTAAAATATGTATTTCTGGGATTTAAATAAGGAATTTAAAACTTTATAGGGAGTTTTATTGAGGGATTTCACAAGCTTTTTATGATTTTTAAAAGGTTTCGAAGGTTTTCGTCAAATTTTAAGGGTTTTCAAGAAATTTTTCGATTTCTAAAAGATGTTGTGGAATTTTTATTGGTTTGCTGGAGTTTTATGAGATTTCTAATAATTTACATAGAAGTATTTCGAGAGATTTTTCTGATTTTTAAAACATTTTGTGAAATTTTAAATGCTTTCATGGAATTTGATAAAATTTATAATGATTTTAGGGGATTCTAAATGTGAAGGAATTTCAAGAGGTTTCTAGGCATTTTTAGAGATTTTCACTAATTTTAACATGAATTTCAAAAGAGATTAATGATTTTGAAGGTTTTTATGAGCATTTTGAACAATTTTTAAGTAATTTGTACGAAATTCAAGATTTTAAGATATTTTGTGAAATTTTATGGAATTTTAAAAGCTTTGTAAGAGTTTTATGATGTTTTAATGAATTTGAAATATTACCCTGAAATTTTAAGGAATTTTATGAGATTTCTAATAATTGTAATTCATTTCGAGAGATTTTTCTGATATTTAAATGAGTTTGTGAGAATTTTAAAGGATTTCATGGAATTTGATAAGATTTCTATATACTATTTTTAAGGGATATAAAATTGTCATGGAATTTCAAAAGATTTCTAGGAATTTTTAGAGATTTTTACGAAGTTTATCATAGATTTTAAGAGATTAGAGAAATATAGTATAATAAATTATAGATTATAGCGCGTTCGTTCTTGTTTATATAAGTAAATGAATCTTACCCATTTCAGAGGAGAGAAACAATTGCCAGAACACTTAAGAGCAGCCACTATGACAATAATTAGCCTAGATGAATGTCGTAGACTCTACAGAGACTCATTAACTCCGATTTCGGATCATTACATCTGCACATTTGATAATGGAGAAAAACGGTGTGATGATGGGGATTCTGGTGCACCTTTAGTTATAAATAGTGAACTCGTTGGAATTATGAGTTGGAATGAAGAAGAACCTTGTCGTGCATTTCCTGATGTTTTCATGAATCTGCTGCTTCCTATGTACAGAAATTGGATTGCTCGATTCGTTCCTAGTGCACTAGCTTGAATATAGGCCGATGTAATGATTATTTATGCCCATTGCATTAAACATCACTTATTAAAAAAACTGTAACAATAATAGAGACTTTGTTTATTCGTGACGTATATTATACAACAGGAATTCAATAATGTATGAATTCAGAAAGAAATTATTCTGTTTTACAACTTTCACTTTTTTTATACATTTTTATATTGGAATTGTTTGCTTGGCAATTTTCGTAACGAAATAAAATTAATCAAGATCATGTCCTGCGTCATTTTTATATCCCTCATAAGTGACCTCATATTTCCTTATTGTGGGAATTATGAGGAACTATTTCCCTAAAGTCCCTAAAGTAATGCTTACATAAGTCTACAAAGTTGCTTATTTCTTTCTACATTAAATGAAATTTTGTAATGATAATTGCTATTTCATTATTCATAATTGGTATATTCAATAGCAAAGATTGATAGCAGTTGGTAGCAGCCTTTCATGAAAAATATGACTTTATACATCAAAACAAATACGAGAGTTCAATGAGTGGTTTCTCTTCGTATGAAAAAGTGTACGTACGTTACTGTATTATCATCTTAAACATGTACGTTATAGTTCACTGATGATTGTTTTCTTACCATATCTATTACGATAAAGAATTATCATGATGATTTACAGCATGTTACTATAGTTTATATAATAATTACTCAAATTCCTCAAGCCCTACAAACAAATTGTAAAATGAATGTAACTTGTCGAAAATTGATAAAACTGTGCCATCATTCTAGAATATTTACCACTTAAATCGAAAAAGCAGGCAGTTAGCTTCTCACGATTCGAAGCGGCAGTAAACCATCCGTAAAATTACAGTAGTTGAAAATCTATTAAATGTTGCATTACTAGTTCTAGAAAATGGATAGAAACGTTAACTTATGTCTCTTAATCCTCTGTGTAATCTTATTCCAAGAAATATGTGCATTATCAGAGAAAAATGGTGAGTGAAATGCTTTTTATTTTGGAAACTTAAATTTTAAATACTCTCATTAAAACCATCATTACACAGAGAAATCGGAGAATCCTCACATTCGCAAGAAACGTATAATAGGCAGCCATCAAATTTCCATCCAAGCAGCTCCATATGCTCTTCAAATTCTTGCAAATGGTGTGTATCACTGCGTAGCAACTTTATTATCGCCAAACTTCGCTCTTACCGCTGCTCACTGTCTTATGCATGAGTTTCACGTGGAATTCATCATGCTATCCAGCAGAATAAGGCTCGCTCATGGAATAAGACATAATATTACGAATGTAATACGACATGAAGGTTTCAATTCGGATGCAGATATTCATGATCTTTCTCTATTTAATTTTCTTCCACACATCAATGACCATTCACCTAATCGACCAATAAAACTGTATCATGGGGTTTTACCACCAAATAGTCATGGGACTGTTGCTGGCTGGGGATATTATATGATAAGAGGGTAAGGTATATGTAAACACCTTAATGAAGTTGGTGTCATCATCATCATCATCATCATCATCATCATCATCATCATCATCATCATCATCATCATCATCATCATCGTCATCGTCATCGTCATCGTCATCATCATCATCACACGGAGAAAAATGGAACTCAGCGGTTTAGTAACATTTACACAAATTCTGTAAAGAAAACTTTTATTATAAGACAGAGTCCAAAAATACGGTAATCGTTACTGATCTGTTTAGGAATGATTACCGTATTTTTGGACTCTGTCTTATAATAAAAGTTTTCTTTACAGAATTTGCGTAAATGTTACTAAACCGTTGCCTCCCATTTTTTCCCGCGTATCATTATCATCATCATCATCATCATCATAATATTCATTCTTCTTTACCTATACTGATATTTGTATAAGTAAACGAATCTTACCCATTTCAGAGGACAGAAACACTTTCCAGAGCAATTAATGGCAGCCACTATGCCAATAATTAGCCTAGATGAATGTCGTAGACTCTACAGAGACTCGATATATCCGATTTCGGATCATTACATCTGCACATTTACTAATGGAGAAAAACAGTGTAATGATGGGGATTCTGGTGGACCTTTAGTTGTAAATGGTGCACTCGTTGGTATTATGAGTTGGAATGAAGAAGAACCTTGTCGTGCATTTCCTGATGTTTTTATGAACCTGCTGCTTCCTATGTATAGAAATTGGATTGCTCGATTCGTTCCTAGTGCACTTGAACATAGGCCAAGGTAATGATTATTTATACGATTCCGTTTGCACGAGGGAAGACAAGCAATTTCTGTAATAATGGTACTATTCGTCACGTATATTATACAACAGGAATTAAAGAATGTATAATGAATTAAGGCCATGTCAGACTTTCTCGATCCCTACCTTACCGACATTTTTTTGTCTGCAACGTTACATCTACATTTATTGAGATATCAAATTGAAAATTTCTACAATTCATGCTAAAGCAGTAAGGTACGTTTATCTGGTCTTAAATTTTTGTAAAAATAAAAAAAAATTTTTTGAAACAATTTTTTTTATAAATGTCAATATTTAGGACCAGATAAACGTACCTTAATGCTTTAGCATCAATTTTAGAAATTTTCAATTTGATATCTCAATAAATGCAGACGTAACGTTGCAGACAAAAAAATGTCGGTAAGGTAGAGATCGGGGAAGTCTAACATGGCCTTAAGGCTGGAAATTATTTTCTTTTATAACTTTCACTTTTTTTATACATTTTTATATTAGAATTGTTTGCTTGGCAATTGGTGTTACTAAATAAAATTAAACAAGATCATGTCCTGCGTCATTTTTATACCCTTATTGTGAGAATTATGAGGAACTATTTCCCTAAAGTCCCTAAAGTAACGCTTAAGTATACAAAGTTGCTTATTTTTTTCCACACTGAATGAAATTTTCTAGCGATAATTGCTATTTCAATATTCATAATTTGTATAGTCGATTTGAGGAAATCGTGTAATTATACAAATCATTGTTAGCCACTTTACGAAACTTTAAAATTCTTAAAAACAAGAATTGGTATATTCAATAGGAAATATTATGTATATAATTTTATATATTATGAACGCAGAATAATAAAAGTTGATAATGATATTATCCAATAATATAAAAGCATAGACTTTAGCAAATTTCAAAATCCTTTATCTTAATTTCTGATATGAATATACGATTTCCCTAAATCGTAAAAGATTACACTAAATTGTAATATCGATTTTAATGTATTCCGATATGAAATTTCTTTCAGTGCATGTCACGTATTTGAAATAGAAAAATTTCGGCCAGTAAACTTACAGCCGCTGAAAATCTTATTACAACTTTGATGTATTACATCTTTTTCTATAAAACAATGAATAGTCAAGTTTACTGGAGTCTTTTGATTCTCTATGGAATTTTTTTTCGAGGAATTTCTGCCTTAAAAGAAAATGGTGAGAATAAAAGTTACAAAAAAAAAAGTTTGTAATAAAAGTTACAAAAACCTTTATACATTTGAATGATTATTGTGCAGGGAATTCAGAGAGTCTTCATGTTCGTAAGAAACGGTTAATTGGTAGTGAACAGATTTCGTTAAGAGACGCTCGCTATGTTGTTAATATTCTTGAAAATGGTGTGCGGAACTGTGTAGCAAGTTTATTATCACAAAGTATCGCTATCACTGCCACTCACTGTTTTTTTTATCAGGAAAAGCGAAGATTCAGCATGCTGTCAGGTTCAGTAACACCGGATTCAGGAATACGTCATAATATTACAGATATAATTCCACATCCAGGTTTTGATTCACCACAAGAAGATCCTCATGACCTTTGTTTGATTAAGTTTTTTCCACATATCAAAAAGTATTCACGTAATCGACCAATAAAACTGTATAGTGGGGTTTTGTTATCAAATACTCTTCTTGGGACTATTTCTAGCTGGGGATGTCATGCGATCATAGGGTAAGATGTATGAAATTCGGCCAAATGGGAATTATGATAAATGGTTTTTGGGAAATATTCATGCGCCTCGTAAATATGTATAAATATGTAAATTTGTTAATGAAAATGCTATTAACATCATCAACACTAAAACATGTATAACTAAAAATTCTTACGTATTTCAGAGGGAAAAGACAGTTGCCAAATCAGTTACGATCAATGAAAATGACAATAATTAGTTTAGATGAATGTCGTAGACGATTCAAAAATACAAGGTTCAGCATCACAAATCATTTCATCTGCACATTTGGAAATGGAGCGAAACGATGTGATTTTGGGGATTCCGGCGCCCCTTTAGTTGTAAATGGTCAACTTGTAGGTGTTATGAGTTGGAGTCTGGAATATAACGAGTACAATCCAGTTCCTGACGTTTTTATGAATCTGTTGTATGGTGACTACAGAGCATGGATCTCTCGATACGTACCACGTACACTTGATAATTAGATTCTGTGTGACATGAAACAGACAATGTTTGTTTGTTACTCCTATGTTTGGTGTCATTCGAGTTTATTAATATACGGCCTTGTCTTTCTGCTGTGTTGAATAAAACTTAAAATTCATAAATTCTAATTGAGCATATAAATCTTATCACAAATGCAATATAGATTATAACACGTTCCACTCTGCATAAATATGCGATGTCATAGAAGTTGTCAAGAACTCTCTTCATTTCGAGCAAAGTTTGAATAGTAAAGTCTGATTACGTTAGCGATAATAGACAAAATTTATTCCTAAGAATGAAGATAAAATTGTCCTATCTCTTAACTGTGTGTGTGCTTTTCTCTGAAGAAATTGAAACTTCTCAGATAAAGAAGACAACGGGTGAGTTGTATCTTACCTTTATCATAATCGTATATCCGAAATATATGTAAATGCAAAATGATATATAATAAACGTTTATAGTTTTCCCAATTAATGTGACATTAGTTCATGGCCAACACAAAAATTCGATGATACATGAAAAATCATCAAGACAATGTTTCATTTCCCACCACGGCTCATCCGGTTTGGCCCGGAACGGCTCTACACCCGTCGTATCTCTGCACAGGCATATCCGGAAGAAGCGAATAATCGATATATCGCCTGGTCCGAAAACCCCAACAACTCTTCGAGATGTTCCCTACATGGTTCGCATAAATGAAAATGCAACTGATCTCTGCGGAGGCAGTATATTGTCTTCTAATTTTGTTCTAACTTCTGCTCATTGCGTCATACATGCGTTAATATACCACGTTATTTCTGGTACATTAAGAACAAGTCGAGGAGTAAAACACGATGTTGCAGAGAAGTTAATATACCATGAATTTGTTCCAAGTAAACATTCAAATGATTTGGCCTTGCTATTAATTACACCGCACGTCAATTTTGCGACTTCACAAAATCGACCCATACCGCTGTTTACTGGACACCTACCGCCCAATCCTCATGGCACCATTAGCGGCTGGGGATGTAATATGCTAGGAAGGTAAAGTATATCTTTCATTTAAGTTCAAAGACTACTCTTTATACCAGAGTCTAAAATCAATCTATATGAAAAATTTATTTTTCTCATTTCAGAGAGACAGCGCCTAGCCAGTTATATTCCATCACTCTGCCTCTTCTTAATATTCGGGTATGTGCAGACTGCTACAAGGAATTAGCAACATTAACTGAGAGAGAAATTTGTATTTTTGACCCGAACGAACAAAAAGGTTGCAGCTATGGTGATTCGGGTGGACCTTTGGTTGTTAATGGTAAACTGCTTGGTGTCCTCGCGTTTACTGAAGAATCTACCCATCCACAGTTTCCTTCTGTTTTTGCGAACTTAATGTTTCCACCCTACAGGGTCTGGATTCTAAGACACGCTCCACAAGCAGTTTAGTCGCTTTGTCTTTCTGTGTAAATAAAGGATATAATGAATATAGTTCTAAAAATATTTAGATATTATTTCCAGAGATGGCGCCGTGATCGCTAATTTCATATAGTTTATAGTTTGTACTAGGTTTATAATTCTATAGTAATGCTATTCCATGATAAATATGGAGTACATATTTCGGTGTCCAATTAAACTGTAAGGATGTATTTATATTTGACACCTATTGTGTAAATTGGATTATTTTTCAGCATAATTAACAACTCCGACGTGTTTCTCCGGCTTCGATGGAAAAAATAGCTAAGTATTATCCGTAAGTATTTATCAGTTTGGTTTACAAAAAATATTTTCCTCTTCATTTTGCTGTACCTTCTAGTTTCATGATGAAATGGAATTCTTAGAATTACCGGCAATGTCAAACCTGGAATTAAGTCGCGCATATCGTGGATAAAGCATTTCCCCTCCCTTCCCAAAAAAATAATAACAATCGTTATAATTTTTATGAAAAAAAATTCTTACCCGTTTCTGCAGTGATTTGTTAATTGTGATTACCGATCATTATATCTGTACATTTTTAATAATGATGTGGATTATGATAGTGTATATAACATTTTCCTTCGATGTTAGTATTACCCTGATGTTTACATTGAAGATAATAACAAATTGTTCTCCTTTTCACAATATTTACTTTCCTTACTACGTGTCTAAAATTAGATAAGAATGACCCATAATGATTTTTTGCATAATATTTTATACTTATCGTGTTTACAAACATTGCTAAAAAATTTACAACTTAAGCCGTATAAATGCTCAGTTACTATCTTTTCCTGCTGTTATATTTTCGTTGCTTTAAAAAATTGATATACAAATAAACATTTTTGATTGGAAGCAAACCAATTGCTTTGATAAATGCTCCATATGTTATTAATATTCTTGAGAATGATGAAAATCGCTGCACAGCAAGTTTATTATCGTCAGATATTGTCTTAACTGCTAACCACTGTTTTGACCTTCCGGAAGGAACGAAATACAGCATACTATTTGTTGGTTTATCAAGACCTAATTTTGGAAGAAATCACAATATAACGAGGAAAATACCCACCAAAATTATCGTCCGAATGATTATCCTCATGATCTTGTATTAGTTACTTTTCATCCTGTTATCAATTATGAGCAATCACGTAATCGTTCCACTAAATTGTATAAAGGTCCTTTACCATCAAACTGTCAGATTACTATTATCAGCTGAGGATGTCATAAGAAAGAAGGGTAAAATCATCATCTGATATCATCATCATCATTTTTGCTTCCTCATAGAGGAAGCTATGTAGTGGTGACAAAATCCAGTTTCCTAAAAAAGGTTTTTTTGAACATATTTCAAGGGCAATATATCTAATATGATGATCTGAAAAGATGTCCGGATATGTGTGTGTGTGTGTGTGTGTGTGTGTGTGTGTATGTGTGTCACGATCCAGCAATTTCTTGAAAACACGTAGAGGTAAATTGATGAAATTTTGCATAGTTATTCCACTATATACCTAGTTGAATTTCTTACAAGGTTTTCACAAAATATTTAATTTAAAAAGTTTTATGTACTTTTATAATTTTCGTAAAATTCATTTTTCCACTATAACTCCTCAAATATTGAAAACGAATCGATTGACCTATATGATTAATGCATTTCATTAAAAAATAAGGAAGTTATGTTTATTTATAATTTTGAAAGTTATTTTTTCACTCTATGTTTTAAAATAATCAACATTTTGAGTTGACGTAAGGAAAATAAATATTCTTTATGTCGAAACGAATCGATTGATCTGTATGATTAATGCATTTAATTGAGAAAGTTTAAAAAAAAAATGATTATTTAATAATTTAATATATTGATATGTTTTTAATAATCTTTTATTTTTTTTATAATACTATCAGATTGAAAAATAAAAAAGAAAAGAAAAAGGAAGAAGGAAAAAAAAAAGGAAAATGTTAATCTAGGAAGAGAAGGAGAAGGGACAATTTGTAGAGTATGGTGACAAGGAGAAGGGTGGACTTGGAGGGGCAGAAGGGGTGGTTGGAAGAGTAGGGGAAGAGGGGTACATTTGAAGAATTTAGGGTGAGGGGGAAGAATGAACAATGCTGGAAGAGGAACAACGTTTTTAAATATTAAAAATTATTATCTAAAATAAAGAAAAGAAAAATAAAGTTAAATATATAAACTTCTTATTGCTTCCTCTATGAGGAAGCTAAGTGCTCATTAAATGAGCACAAAAGTTGATATAATTTTACAGCTAGTTTAATCATATATACTATAACCAAAAATTCTTACTGATTTCAGAAGGGAAAGACAATTTCCAATTCAGTTACGATCAGCCAATGTACGAATAATAAGCTTACAGGAATGTCAGAATGACTACAGAAGTGGAAATTTTCACATTAGTATTACGGATCATTACATTTGTGCTGATACTGAAATTGGTTATAAATTATACCTTTGGTTATAAATGGTTATCTCGTTGGTATTATGACCTTCAATGCAGTCTGCTGTATTATTCATTTTCCTAATATATTTGTAAACTTGTTGCATCATGATTACCGAAGCTGGTTTGCTCGATACGTGAAAATCTGTATCTTATGTAAACGATATGCTACTTTTATTATTCTGGAGGACTGAGGGACATATTTATGATAATAAATTGCTCTGTTTTGTACAATATTCTATTTTCAATACATGTCTATACATTTGTATTTGTTTAAGAAACACGATAAGAATTATACAACGTAAGGTTTTGTATAATATTTACATACCTTTATATCATGTAAAAATTCTTTAAAATTTTACAATTTACAAGTTATTTATTAGCTCATAATATCTCTTCCTATTTTTATTATTCGTAAACGGAAAGAATTTTAGCACCATCTTCAGTGTAATAATTGTATTATAGGCTCGGTACTAGTCAAGCAATCTAGCATTTATCACTGCTGATGTGCTAGTAGATACAACTTGCGTGCCAATAGTCTTTTCGTGTATTGGAATAATCATAGCAGTGAAGTTCCAACAACTGAAAATCTATTCTGTTACCAGTTTAACTTGTTCTAAAAGATGGGTAGAAAAATTTACTTCTGTTTTTTCATTCTCTGCGGAATTTCTTTCCAAGGTCTCCAAGGAACATCTGCCTTATCAGAAGAAAACAGTGAGTGAAAAGCTCTTTTATGCAAGAAGATAGATAGATATAGTTACATCATTGATTTTTCATTTGATCATTTGACCATTTCATCATTTGATCATTCAGAGGATCTTCACATTCGTAAGAAACGTGTGCTAGGAAGTGAGGCTATTCCCTTGGAACAAGCTCCATACGCTGTAAATATTTTTGCGGATAGAGTGAATAGCTGTACAGGATGTTTATTATCGCAAGGTTTTGCCTTAACAGCTGCTCACTGTTTTGACCATCCGAATCGCGCATTTTACGAAATGCTATCCGGTTCACCAATATCCGGTCAGGGTTCACCTCACAACATAACGGAGAGAATACCACACCCACATCTTCGTTCAGATGATGAATCTCACGATGTTGCTTTGTTTGCGTTTCTTCCTATTATCAATTTTCAGCATTCAATTAACCGTCCAATTAAATTGTATAATGGTAATTTGCCACGAAACTCTCATGGTATTGTTGCTAGCTGGGGATGTCATAGGATACGTGGGTAAGATCATCATCTTATCATCATTTTTTAATCATATGCTAATATTATTTGTGTGACTAAAAGTCCTTATTGATTTCAGAGTACACAGAATCTTTCCAAATCAGTTACAATCCGCCAATGTACAAATATTAAGCTTACAGGAATGTCAGAATCACTACAATGAATATGAGAATTTTGTCATTACACAACAATACATTTGTACTGATCCTGTAACTGGAGGAGCGCAATGTGATGTTGGCGATTCTGGTGCACCTTTGGTTGTAAATGGTCGTCTCGTTGGTGTTATGAGTTGGGGTGCACAATATAATATTCAACTACCTGATGTGTTTATAAGCATGTTGCATCAAGATTTCCGGTCCTGGATCTCTCAATACGTACCTAATGCACTTGCTTAATAAGATTTGAATTTGTATTTTTTGGTCCTTGCAGTCTGGCCTAATAAAATAAATCTTATTAAATTGAGTTTGAGTATAAAGCACTAATATCATACGGAACAACTTCTCGAAGTTGGGAGGAAATCTCAAACTCGATTTTTTTTTTTCTCGTCTTGCCCGAATGCAATATACACAGTTCTTGTTTCTCTTCACTTTATGTGGTACCATATTATCACCAGAGATTATTTTAACTGCTGCTCACTGTGTCATTGATGATTCAATATCTCATGTTGTATCTGGTTCAGAAACTATAAAATTCGGAGAGAGACATAACATTAAACTCAAAATATTATACATTGCTTTCATCAGGAATCAATATTCGAATGGTGTCACGTCCCGCGACGTAATATTAATTACTTTTGTATTCAGTAACTGTAATCCTTATATTTTACCTAGCAATTACTACTTATTGTTTAATAATCAATAATATTATATCTTTCTCAAGACATAAATGTAATATTATACAAAGGACAATTCATAAGAAAGACTACGCCCCTTTTAGAAAACTCTCGTTTTCACATATCACATAATTTATGTATTCGAGTCTATCAAATAATGTGAAACGTATACCTTTTTACGAAAGTCAAGAGCAATCCTAAAAATCTCATATTCACGCTTCTCATCCTACGCTGAGAGAGATTTGGCACGGTTACTGCGCACCGAATCTAGCTAATGCGCCGAATCCGTGAATGATAGGTTTGCTCGAAAAAAGCGCAGTAGCTATACATCTTTGCGCGCTGGGCGAGCACTGTAGTGTACTAACAGCGCCCTCATAGTGTCTAACCATCGTTTCCATATACTAAGCGTCTTACACGTGTGCATAAATGCACACGTATTAGTTCGTGTAGCATAACTAGTTCGTGTACACAAACGATAACTAGGAACAAATATGACTCATCTAGCCAAAAATACTCTAAGACATCCCACCTTTCTTAGCGACCATTTTGGTACCGGATGGTTGATTGGAGAATCGAATATAAAAACAGAGGGTTTAGGCCTAAAAAGTTAGTCTGTTTTCACTTGCTGAAGAGTGCTCATCGAGTCTTGTCTAAGAAACTTCATCGAGTCATTTCCAACCACGAGAGTCTGATTGAAAGTCACCAATTCCTAACAAATTTTCAGGTAAGCGGAACTAATATTTTCCTTCCCTACTTTCGATCAAATCTGAGGAAGAGCAAGAGACTTAATTTCTCCTCGGATTTTAATTGCTTTAGCTACAAGACGCCACGGACGGGAAATGGAGGAATTACTTTTGACTATAGTAGCAGACGACAGATTGCAGACAATAATTTTGTCGCCTGCTATCTATCGTCTGCTACTATAGTCAAAATTAATTACTCCATTTTCCGCCCGTGGCGCTCATGTAGCTAAAGCAATAAAAATCTGAGGAAGAGGGACCATGAATCAAGAACCTTTGGTTGTAAATTGGCGATTTTAGCCTAGTTGTGGATAGAAGGCTGTAAATTGGTGATTTTAGCCTAGTTGTGAATAGGGGTTGTAAATGGGTTGTAAGTTAATGATTTCAGCCTAGTCGTGAATAGGAGTCCGTAAATGGGTTGTTAATTGGTGATTTTAGTCCAGTTGTGGAGTTAACCATAAATTTTTTTAATTATACCAAAACGTAATGTAATTTTACATGTAAATGAGGTAAGTATATGATATATAAGTGAATGATATCCCAGAAATTCGTTCTAAATGTTCATTTGCTACCTTTGCCAATAATGACTACGGATACAAGTGACATTTATTGACAAAATGCGTTTGGAAATGTCTTTGTTGATATGGAATCGCATGGAAAATTAATTAGGAGTGGTGTTAGTAAACATATGTATTATTTGACTCCATTTGCAAATTTGATGAAGCTGTGCGTCATCTGCATCGAAAGCTTGAATAAATAAATCTACCTGAATTATAGCATACCCAAGAATCAAAAGCAAATCTGATAACATTCTAATAATAGAATATATACTCACTGCAATTTTTCTCTATAATATATTGCGATGTATGTATTATATGTGTTGTAATATATATATATATATATATAAACAAAATTTAACAATAACAACGATTTTTATTTTGCAATACTGAATCAAACATTTAAAAATTGTTAGCATACATTACTCAATGTTTGAATGAATAAAGAGCATTGTTAACAGTTGTTGACTTAATCTAAGCCACTTCAAATAAGACTGAAGCAATGTTAATATAAGACTAATTATATAGAGTGTAAGGATACTGATGTCGGTAAAACATATATTTGTATATATATAAACATAGCAGTAATATGTAAAAGAAATTTCGCAATTACCATTGTGCTTTCAAAATTGTTTACGCAGATGGTAAATGTTGAATATTCTTTATGATCCAGTTTCTATGCTCCGGATGAGCCACATTTATGAAAACATCCGGACTCTCTGATTGTGCAATTTCCTTCGTACCAGTTAAAACACCAACTAGGGCGTGGTTGAAAACTAAAGGTGCCCCAGAATCGCCATAGCATGAGCCAACTTTACCACTTCTGTCACAAGTACAAATATCTGTACTCATAATTGTAGAATTGTGGACGTAGTGAGCGTGATTTTGACAATCTTCTGGGCTGATGATGGGCAGAGTAGCCGATCGCAATTGATTAGGATAGAATTCTATGCCCCTGAGATCAGAAATTATTAGTTATACTAAGTTATTAGTTATGCTAAATTATTATTTATGCTAATGTATTCTCTTCATTGGATATTATACTCAATTTTCCACATCTTACCAAATTATCCGGTGACATCCCCAGCCACTAAATGTGCCGAAGGCATTTGCCGGTATGCGCCCTTCGTATAATGACACTGGTCGATTAGGCGAATGGACCAAGTCAATTGGTGGAGAAATATGTATCATAGCAATGTCATGCGGATGATGTGGATAACGATATTCCGGATGTTTCGTTGCCGATGATATCCTGTGACGTATTCCACGAGTTTTATCATGTGAACCAGACAGGACGCTGTATTCCTCTCCATGGGGATGATAAATACAGTGAGCAGCAGTTAAAATAGATACGGCTGACATTATGCTTCCGGAACAAACATTTTTTTCTAGTACTTGAATACTGACAACGTAAGGAACTTGGTCAATTGTCACATGAGGATTGCTGTAACGCCTTTTGTCAATGATACGCTTCTTGCGAATGTGATGATCTGGGTTCTCTGCATGAATTACGGAAATTGTATTTTATTGAATGTTTATCATATTTATTAAATATTTATTAAATATTATTGCTATCGGATTATTATTAAGGATATTATACTTACTACCATCTTCTGAAGCTAATATTCCTTGAGACAAAATGCAAGGGAGAATCAGGACAATGTAAAAATTTCCCACCATGTTTAGAGAAATGTGCACTGTTCACTTAATTAAATATTGATTTCGACTGATGAAGTTTTTGTGCCTTGAGCTGAGAAAGGCAGAAGTTATGGTTCGGGGAATTTTTAGGACTTCGCTTTATGTAAAATTGTTTAATTACTCAATTATGGTATTATCGTTTTATTAGGACTGTGGAAGACTCTGGGCAAACTTTAGATTAATCAAACATAAGTTCGAGTTGGTTCAAGCATTGATCCAGAATATGCCGGTGTATATCGGTACATGCCCGGACGTTCGATTACACATTTCGAAATCAGTCGACTTCTTAATTAAACAGTCTTTATCCTTAGAATAGAAAAATGATGAAATTACGACAATTACTTTAGCAGAGTTACAGCTCTACAAATTTTAAATTGTAGGCGTTCATTGAACAAACATTAACATAAATTCGACTTGTGCAAATTCAAAATTTCTCTTTGGAATTATACCAACAGCAATCTTGCATGACAACATTTGCAATATTGATTCTGAACCAATCCGAAATTTTCCACATCATTCCGGAATTTTTATTGAAACCAAACAGTTTTATTCCGATTTTATCCGAAGGACGTTTTCAGTTAGAATTGATCTGAGGTCAATTCAAAATCAATCCAAGGTCAAGGCGAAATCAATAAAAGGTCAATTGCGTAATCAATCCAAACCTTCAATCCGAATGAATCTGGATGAATCAAGGCAATCCGAATTAATCGGAATTAATCTGAAGTTTGAATCAGAAGAAATTCGGTCAATCCGAATGAATCCGGATTTATCCGATTTTTTTAGATCCGGATTAACTGAATTCATTCGGATTGACCGGATTCATTCGGATTGATTTTGAATTTACCTCGGATAAATTCGAATTAGTTATATATTTTAAGTTTATTAAAAACGAATCACGAAGTTTTCATTTTAAAATTTCAAAAAATAATTTGTGCGCATGCGCAGTCATATCAAGTTGAAGATTTATAATTTTGCGTTGTATTTAAATTTAAAAAAAAACACCATTTTATTATTGTTATAATTGTATTTTATTATTAATTTATGTATATAATTTAATTTATTATTTATGTATAATTTATATAATAAATTAATCATTTAAACTGCTGATTTAATTATTAAAATTTTTTATTATTTTCAATTTTCCCGCCCTATTATTTGAAACTGTGGAAACTTTGGAATATTTCAAAAGTTTCCATGAAACTTTACAACTCTACACGTAAATATATACAAATATACACCTAAATGTCAATTTGTCGAGGTATTTTTCACCAAAATCTAAATTGTGTAATTATTTTTTTGAAAATTGCTTATTTTTATTTTTATTAAAAAAATATTTGAAAATGATGGCTGATGTGGAAGAAGAAATTGTGGCCGGTGAAATTCAACCGCAATTGCGATCCTCTCCAAGGTAACCTCCAAATTTTACATAAAACTGATAATAATCATTGAAAAATTAAAATAAAAATATTTAGAACAAATTTTGCGAATAGGGACAAGTTTAAAATATTTTCTATTTTTATAATCCTTTGTTTTAAAGATGCTAGATGCTTTCATTTGGAAATATAAGAGGAAAATTTATCCCAACCGTAAGATCACAAAACAAATTTGGAACGTTTTTAAATTTCGAATGTTTTTAAATTTCGAATGATTTTTAACGAACCTTGTTAAATTTCAAACGTATTAAAAATTGTAAACCTTGTGAATTAATAAAAAAAATGTAAATATATTATATAATTAAATAAAAATTTAAAATATTTTATAATAATTATTAAAATATTAAAGTTAAAAATATTGTTTAAAATATTTTCACTTTCCCAAATTTTCAATAGAATATAAAAGAGTACAATATTAATAATAGAACTACCCAGTGGGCAAAAAATTTTAAGAAGTTTTTAGAATGTTCTAAAAACTTAGAATTAAGATTACTATTATAGATTTTTATTATAAATACTCTACTTTATTTCAGAGAAAATGAGGAATTGGAAATTTCGGAAAACCTACAGAAAGTTGCAGAGGAACTTTCTCAAGGACTTTTGAATGTTTATCAACCACCATTGGAACAATTGGAAAAAGAGCTCAAAGAATTGACGTAAATAAAAAAAGTATTTGAATATCAAGTAAAACAGATTAATTATCTTTTAAATTTTGTTTAACATTATTTTTACAATAATTTTTTTCAAAGAACACTTAAATCACGTATATTTAATTTCAAATTTAGAAAAAATTCCAAAATTGAGTAATATTTCATTTTTTTCAGAACGAAACAGGAATCTTTACTTCAAGAGATGAAAACTGAAAATAAAAAAATCGACGAAGTACAAGGAGAGCCGAGTCTAAACGAAATGGTAAATTATCTACAGTAATTACAAGAAAATTTTTAAATTATCTGCAAAATTAAATTAGAATTAAATTAAATTAGATTGGTTTGATTTTAATTTCCAACTAGGACTTTTCGAAGGAAAAAAAAAAATTTTTGATATGTAATTTGTTTGCAGTTTTCGATTATCAATACATATCAAGCCAAGCTGGCTTCCCTAAAATCGGAAATGTTTTCCATTCACGAAAGAACATCGAAATTAAAAGTAAGCGTTACAAATATTTATTATAAAATTTTAAATAAATTAACTTTTTCCTATTCTTCTAAACTCCTATCATATGAATAACCGTAGATTCATTTTTAGAATCGAGCACAGCGATTACAAAAAATGAAGCAAAAGGAAGCGCTCACAAAGGAACAAAAACGAGAACAAGAATTACGTCGTGAGCAAGAATTAATTGGAAAACCAAAAAGTGAGGAACCAGGTACTAGCTAAAGAAGTAAAATAAGTTCCGGATTGGTTGGAAAAAAATAATTGAAAAAGTCTGAGAATACTAACTAAACATAATTGATAATTCTAGATTAAAAATAATTTTAGAATTTGAATATTGAGTTGTGAGAACAAGTCATAGATTTAATATTAAATTTGCTATAAGAGGATGTAAAAAGGCATTATAATTGATTTAGTAAATATACATTATAATTAAATAGAACATTTTCTAAAATATGTAAATTTATATTTCTTTTCTAACTTTAATTACCAAACAATTTCCCATTTTCCTGCTTTGGGACATTTTTTTTCTTTGCCACAAAGTCGATTAAAAGTCCGTTCAGAAGGAAATCCGAGTATTTCTCTATCTTCCTGAATTCTGAATGTGAAAGTTGACTCATGCGTTCCAATAAAGTATCTATAAAAAATTACTTATTTCAAAAATAAATTTGATATTTAAAATGAAAAATTATCATTAAATACTAAAAAAAATCACCTTGCATAGGAGCAGATAATTTGATCGATAATCGCGATTCCACCGTCCTTAAATTTATTTCTCACATAATCCGAAGGAATAAATTTAGTGACTACAAAACCCTCGAGATGTTTTTTAAGCTCTTCGTATTCTGAAAGAAAAATCAAAAAAGAAAGGAGCCTAGATTGGAAATTTAAACAAAAAGTAATAGCTACTTGATAAAAACCGGTTCTAAATTTTTTTACCGTGATTCTCAGCATCAGTAGCAATGAAAATAATTTTTAATTTTAGATCTTCCATTTTTTTCTTCAACTGAATAGCAGCATTTTTAATCGTGGGGACGGATTCCGATCTCCCATGAAGAAAATCTCGCCTTCTTAAATGAACAGCCAAATATGGGCCACCTAGTGCATTTCTCCTGCCCTGTAAATTTTATTTTTTTAAAAGTAGCTGAATTAAATTGAGAATTTAAATTCCAATTAGAAAAATAATTAATATTGCTGATTACTTTTTCCTTTATCCAGTCTGATGACCTCTCAGTTTTATCAGAAAAATCATCAGAATTTAATTCAGTCTTTCTAAAGTCGTTTGCAATTTCATAAAGTTCCTGATTGTATCTCATACTTCTTCTTGCGGTCCAATATTCTTTCGAACCATAAAAATCGTGGAGTGCAATTTCCATGTGATCAAAAACAACGGATCTGGAATAAATGAACTAATAGCATCAGATTCGAAAATACAATGCCAATAAAATAATTTATTGGATTTATTCTTAATCTTTCACCTGTATTTAAATGGTTGAAGATTTTTTTCCAAATCAGACACTGATCCATGAAATTTAACACATTTTACTTCCCTAGAAGTGATGTTCAAATACCCCCAGAAATTTCCAAAGAATTTATTTTTTCCGAGTTTTTCATATCGCATTTTTCCTTTAGGGCAAGCCATGATTTCATTTTTTTCCATAAACTTTCCGGTTTTAAACATTTCCTCGTCGTTTTGCAAAACGTAAACAATATCTAGTGAAGTTTCTCCTTCAATCGAAGGATATTCTAAAAATTAATTAATTTGCTTAGATTTCAAAATTAATTGAATGATTTCTCTTATTATGACTTTTAATACCTTTCACAAAATCGTACATTTCCAAAACTGGAATATATTTCTGAAGACTGAAAATATCAAAGAAAATTCCCCAGGGAAGTCCAACTTGTGAGCCAACATTTTTGCTCCTCCAGTGATACAAGTTTCCTACAGATAAAAAAAAAATATATAAAATTAGTTTTAATTTGTTTAATAATAGTTTGAATTATCTCAATTTTATTACATATTTACCCCACGGTGGTAAAACTAGGTTCCAATCAAATTCTGTATTTTCTTCTACCAATTTTTTTATAAACACCGCAATACGGACGTAAACATCCCTTCGAAGATTAAATCCTTCTGGAGGATTAACATCGTAAAGAATATACCTGAAAAAAAAAATTTTTGAAAATTTATAAAATATTTAAAATTTAAATTTTTAATTCTCCCTATTTCCCGCGCAAAATTTTCCTCACTTCAGAATTTTATCTTAACTATTTTTACCAAAAAGAATATTTTGGCGCTTTGAAATGTAATTTTTGAAAATCTAAGAACGGAATTTAGAAGTAAAAGTATTTTTACCAGTTTTGAAGAAATTTTCTCTCTGAAAAAAGCGACATTTGTTTTGAAAATAGAAAATGGGAAAGAATCAAAGAAACACTTTAAAATTCGCTAAAAAATTTTTTTTAATTTTCAAAAATTAAATATACAATTGCAAAATATACTAAATAAACAAATTTTTATAAATATTGGAACCAAAATCACACCTTTTTCTTGAAAAGTTATTTGTGGCACTGCATTTTTTAGTTTCTCCCCCAACTTCATCAGATCTTGGACAAAATTCTAAATCTTGAGAACCAATAGCAAAAGTCACAGACAATAGTAAACAAAATATAAATAATCGGGACATATTTTGAGGCTAGGTCACACTGTCAAAATACAAAATAAACTTCTCTTTCTTACCAATTTTTATTATTTATTTAACTCATTTTATAAGATTTTTAATAACTAATATTTACAGATAATTATTAAGAACAAAAATCTATTGTATATTTTTTTAAAAAGAAATTCAAAACATTTTAAGACACGTGAAGATGGAAAAATACAATCAAACTGCGCAAACTCCTTATTTTAATCTTTATCTATCTTTATTTTTCGTTATCAGTTATCCGATCCCTACCTTACCGGCATTTTTATCCTGTATAACACAATTTCTAGATTTTTTTATATATCGAATTGAAATAAGGAAATATAGGAAAGTATATTTATCTCGTCTTAAATTATTATTTAATTTTATAAGTTTTGCAATTCGATATCTCAATAAATTTAGACGAAATATGCAATGAAACAATGACGGTAAAGTAGGGATCGGAGAACTAAGAGGTAGTTACCATAAGAGCAAACTTAGTTTCGCTTTGGTTCACGGTTTCGACAACTTATGTTCCTATTTCCCCCACCCCCTCCCATCACAGTAATAGATATTTTTTGTTAAAACCAATATGAACTAGAAAAGTATATTTCTTAATAGGATTAGTTCTTTATAAAAGAATTTTAGAAAAAACTGTTATTATAAAGGGATAGGTAAGTAAAATATACCATAAATAGAAAATACACTTAAATTTTAATTTGCCGGTATTTTAGGCTTAAACTTTGCCTCTATTTCTATTTTTGACTTTCCTACTGTCTCGGGCAAAGCAACCATAACAAAAATCGTAGCAGCTAGTGAAACAATGCCATAAAAGTACATGGAAATGACAGGGCCAAGCTTTTCAAGAGTTGGGTATAAATAAAGTGTACTAAAACTAAAGAGGCCACAGAAAAAAGTTGTGACCGGTCCCAAAATGTGGATGTATCTTGTTGGATAAATTTCTCCCATCATCGACCAAGGTAAATTAAGAAAACCAAAACTTCCCAGAGTCTGAAATAAGAACATAAATTTTAATATTAATCATAATAAATTTTAAGTTACAGGTTATACAGTTTTTTTGTGCACTAGATCGTAAATTTTCGAATACCAAATATTGGAAAAGTTTCTTATTACCACAAATATTAAAATGGAGACTAATGGAATCCAGGAGAGTTGACTATCAGATAAAAATTGATTGTAGACTCCGAGGGTTGTGATAGAAATCGTCATTCCACAGCCTGAGATGATAGAAGATTTTCTTCGTCCCAATCTACAATTCCAAATTGGAGACCATGAAAATTATTCTATGAAAATTCTGTACTCTCAAACTGAAGTAACTGCCTTAATAACTCTTACCTAGAGCTGCTCAAAATTTGTATTATTTCACCAGAAATTTGAAGGATTCCAAGCACGACAGTCACCAAAAAAGGATCCTGAGTGATTCCTGCATTCGATACTATATTCACAGCATAAGCACTAATCACAAAGATGCCACAAAATTTTTGAAAGAAAAAGAAGCTATTAAGGATCAGAAATGGCTTCCAGACTTCAGGAAATTTCATGATTGAAAACAACAATTGTATCTTCGAGCGGCATTTTGGAAAAAGTGGTTTACTTGTAGTAGGCTTTTGAGTCAATTCTTCGTTATTGAAATCAACGTCAACAAATTCATACGAATTGCTTTTCCTCATAGAAGCTTCTTCTCCCCCAGTATCGTTTTTGTCATATTTGCACTTGCTGTATGCAACCATATTGGCAAATTCAGTCTTAAAATTCGGTGTCTCAGCTTTTAACCCACGAAGACGAAGGAGTGATTGTTTAGCTTTTTTCTCTTGATCCTGGATCAAGAGCCATCTAGGACTTTCTGGAAGAAAAACATATGTTGATAGTGCTGATACCACTGAAGTTAAGACGGCGCATGCAGCTACAATTCTCCACTTTCCCTAAATTAAATCACAGTTACTAAATCAGGGAATTATAGTTTCTTTATTGAATTTTCAATAATATATGTCAGGAATACCAACCTCAATAACATAGCCGAGAAAATATATCAATATCATTCCTAAGGAAATAAAAAGACTCGAGCAAGAATTGAGCATTGGTGAAATTTTGATTGTTGTCATCTCCGATATGTAAGCTAATCCTGGAACTGTGCTCAACCCCATTGCAAATCCTGTAAATGGATGAAAAGCAATCAGTCTCGACTTGTTTCGTGGTAGGTCTTACACACATTTTATTACCTGAAACTACTCTGCCTATTATTAATTGAGGCACATTGTAGCTAAATGCAATGAGTGCCCATCCTACTACGTGTGCTAAACTTCCGATCGAAATTGCTACTCTTCTTCCAAAAGTCATGGTGTAGATGCTTGTCAGGCTACCGATCGGCATAAATATTGATTGGACTGATGCTGTAAAATTATAATTCCTTGTGAGCTAGCTCCTTTTTTTTGGTGAGATTACTAGCCGAAAACTATTACCAAACAAGGTTCGTTCCTGATCTTCTAGAAAAATATCCTTCGAGTCCCTCAAATAGGGAAGTGAAATAGCTGAGTATCCAACAGTCATTCCTGTTGGCACTAAATTAATAAGAGTCAAAATGCCGAAAGCAACCTGTAAGACAAATAGTAAGTTATTCTTATATATGATTATCAATTGTTCAAGAACATAACATAAGCTTAATTAATCTTTTTTTAGAAGAATCATCGACGTAGAAAAAATTTTTTCCTCTTCATTTTGCTGTATTAAAATAAATAGATGCAAACATTGACTTATAAACAAAACTATAATCATATTCTCGTTTAGATATAAAGGAGTATTAGGTTAAAGAGGTAGATATTGTCATTGATAGTTTATTCATCTAGAAAAAGCATTTTACAATTCTTGCAAGAATTAACGCGTAATCTTTAATCGAGGTTAATTCCAAATTTAAACAGAATTCGTTTTATGTGTATCTTAGGAGATATTTGCACAAATGAAACAAATGTTTACAATGTAGATAAGATTGCACCATCGTATTATTATATCTTTGCATAATCTTAAATAAAAAAAATGAGCACGCTCGTGACGTGCAGGGGTCGAATATGGTTCGATCGTCAATTTTCTAAAGTTATCGTGCTCAAAAACTAAAAATCTACAGACGCACAGATAGACAGACAGACGGACAGACACATTCGTAAAAATATATATTTTGGGTTCAAGGAGTCACAAAACGTGGACATTTGACAAAAAACGGCCGGTCAAATTTTACTCTAATCTAATACCTTCTTTGATGAGAATGTAATATGATAATAAAATATACCTGGAACACAGTTTCCCTTTCGGCGCGAAATATTCCGACCATCTTCTTTCCTTTCTTTGGACTGTCTGGTTATATAGTTAAGTGAATGTGAACCTGTTTTATTCACATGTATTATATTCCCAGATAAATACTTGTAATCTTCCTTGGTTTATTTTCCACCATGCAAGTGTATAATACTAATTGCTTATACCTTAATTCCAGAGATAATAAGTGTTTTATGGGAGGCTTGGAATTACTTTGAACATTTCTGTTTATTAGACTTTATGATGTACTAATTATTATACTAGAGTTAACACAAGCTAAGTTGGTAAGGGACTGACAAACTCCAAGGAGATACTTTTCAAACCGACACACTTGGCGAAATGCCGGCTATCACTCGTGACTACGTGTATAAAACATAGGTCATCGTTGCTTAATTGTATGTTCCATGAACGCATGCGCCACAAAAAGAAATTATCTTTCTTTGAAACATATATACACATCCTATCAACGTATGCACGAAATTAGACTTTTTTTGTAAACCCTACTCTAGAATAATAACAGTATATTTGCATAAAACAACAAAGTTCCAACAATAACAAATTTTCAACAAAATTACATTTTGAAACTAGCTTCAAACTCAACGTTTGATTTTCGTGTCGTTTCCGACAAAACGAGAACAAAAAAAGTGTAATAGTAGCGGCGACTGCGGAGTAGAAACAAAGAGTAGCGGGAAAATTTCCATTTACCAATGTGGCATAAATTTGGATGGAGGCAAAATTTTAGAGTACTCCTTGACCAAAAGTCGTCAGAGGTCCAAGGATATTTATAAAATTTGTGAAATAAGGTCCGCCTATCATTGCCGAAGGCAAATTTCCTGTTCCTATGCTTCTCATTATCTGAAAGGTCATGTTCTAAGTTGGTACAAGTTGTTAAAGGTGAAACAGTTGATCTTGAAACAGGTTTATGAGTTTCAATGACTCATGACGAAGATAAGAACAGCTGCTAATGTGACGAATGTTGCAAGAGTAGATTCAAATAAAGAAGAAATTGAAGCTGAAGCCAGAATATTAGCGAAATGGGGACGCAATTCCAGCTTATGGTGTTCATATTTCACAGGAAACCTTATGTGCAAAATATTATCCTTATCTAAATATATAATCGAGATTAGTTAAGGCATTGACTGATTAATTGTTACGCTTTCATTGTGGACGTTATCACTGATAAACGGTTGCTTAGAGCAATTGAATTATTTATTGCAAAGACGAATATACAAGAATATAGAGAGGAAGAATATTAGAGGGGAAGAATTAATATTAGAGAGAAAAGATATATTGTTAATGTCAATATTTTTCAATTAATTCTCAATGTTATCAAGGCAGTGACAACAGAAAGTGAGAAATTATGAAACCATTCGCCTAACAATGATACAGAAAAAAATTCCTTTCGTTCTTTAATTATGAGCATTTTCCATGCATCTGGCTCGTGAAACAGGTTTTTATTAAAGGTCAAGGAGATTTTTACGTATCATTTGAAGGTCGCCATTGATGTTCAGAATTCGAAGATAAGAACAGCTACTAATGTGACGAATGTTGCAAGAGTAGATTCAAATAAATGGATAAATCCCTAAAATAGCAAAGAAGATTGCTGTGCCAATTCCAGAGATGATGCCTATTCTTCTTCTGTTATTATCAGGGATAGGTAAGTAAAATATACCCATAAATGGAAAATACACTTAAATTTTAATTTGCCGGTATATTGGGCTTAAATTTTGCCTCTATTTCTATTTTTGATTTTCCTACGGTCTCGGGCAAGGCAACTATTACAAAAATCGTAGCAGCTACTGAAATAATGCTATAGAAATATATGGAGATAACAGGGCCAAGCTTTTCAAGAGATGGGTATAAATAAAGTGTACTAAAATTAAAGAGGCCACAGAAACAAGTTGTGACTGGTCCCAAGAAGTGGACGTATCTTGTTGGATAGAGTTCTCCCATCATCGACCAAGGTAGGTTAACAAAACCAAAGGTTCCTAGAGCCTGAAATAAGAACACAAATTTTAGTATTAATCCTAATAAATTTTAAGTTGCAGGTTATACAGTTTTTTTGTGCACTAGATCGTAAATTTTCGAATACCAAAAATTGGAAAAGTTTCTTATTACCACAAATATTAAAATGCAGACTAATGGAATCCAGGAGAGTTTGCTATCCGATAGAAATTGATTGTAGACTCCGAGGGTTGTGATAGAAATCGTCATTCCACATCCCGAGATAATAGAAGTTTTCCTTCGTCCCAATCTACAATTCCAAAGTGAGAGATCATGAAAAATATTCTATGAAAATTCTATACTCTCAAACTGAAGTAACTTCCCTAGTAACTCTTACCTCGAGCTGCTCAAAATTTGTGCCAGCTCACCACAAATTTGAAGGATTCCAAGCACCACAGTCACCAAAAAAGGATCCTGAGTGACTCCAGCATTCGATACTATATCTACAGCATAAGCACTAATTACATAGATACCACAAAATTGTTGAAAGAAAAAGAAGCTATTAAGGATCAGAAATGGCTTCCAGACTTCAGGAATTTTCATGATTGAAAGAAACAATTGTATCTTCAAGAGACATTTTTGGAAAAGTGATTTACTTGCAGGCTTTTGAGTCAATTCTTCGTTATTGATGTCAACATTAACAAATTCATACGTATTGATTCTCCTCGTGGAAGTTTCTTCTCCCACAGTATCATTTTTGTCATATTTGCACTGGCTGTATGCAACCATATTAGCAAATTCAGTCTGAAATTTCGATGTCTCTACTTTTAATCCGCGAAGACGAAGGAGTGATTGTTTAGCTTTTTCCTCTTGATTTTGGATCAAGAGCCACCTGGGACTTTCTGGAAGAAAAACAGATGTTGATAAGGCTGATACCACTGATGTGAAGACGGCACATGCAGCCACAATTCGCCATTTTCCCTAAATTAAATCACAATCACTAAATTAGCGAATTATAGTTTCTGTACTGAATCTGCAATCATATATGTCAGGAATACCAACCTCGATCATATATCCGAGAAAATATATCATCATTATTCCTAAGGAAATAAAGAGACTCGAGCAAGAATTGAGCATTGGTGAAAGTTCGATTGTTGTCATCTCCGAAATGTAAGCTACTCCTGGAACTGTGCACAATCCCATTGCAAATCCTATAAATGGATGAAACACAATCAGTTTCGGTTTGTTTGGTTGTATGTCTTATACAAATTTTATTACCTGCAACTACTCTGCCTATTAATAATTGAGGTACATTGTAGCTAGAAGCAATGAGTGTCCATCCTGCTACGTTTACTAAACTTCCGATCGAAATTGCTACTCTTCTTCCAAAAGTCATGGTGTAGATGCTAGTTAGGCAACCGATCAGCATAAATATTGATGGAATTGATGCTGAAAAATTATCATTCATTGTGAGCGAGTTCCTTTTTTTTGGTGAGATTACTAACCGGAAATTCTTACCAAATAAGGTCGGCTCCTGATCTTCTAGAAAAATATCCTTCGAGTCCTTCAAGTAGGGAAGGGCAATAGCTGAATATCCGACAGTCATTCCTGTTGGCACTAAATTAATAAGAGCCAGAATGCTGAAAACAATCTGTAACACAAATAGGAAATTATGATAATACATGATTATGAATGGTTGAAGAAGATAAAATAACTCAGTGGGCAAAAAATTTAAAGAAGTTTTTCGAACGTCCAAAGAACATCTTAAAAACTTTGTATGTCAGACCAAAAAACGTCCAATGTTCCGAAGACGTTTTTAGGACGTTCTAAAAACTTTTTTGAATGTTTTTCCCATTGGGAAGCTCAATTAATTTTCTTTAAAAGAATCATCGACGTAGAAAAAATTTTTTCCTCTTCATTTTGCTGTATTAAAATGAATAGATACAAACATTGGATTCTAAACAAAAGGATAATCATATTCTCGTTTAGATATGAAAGGATATTAGATTAAAGGGGTAGATATTGTCATTTAAAGTGATCATCTAGAAAAGATATTTTACAATACTTTCAAGAGTTAAAGCATAATCTTTAAGCAAAGTTAACTTCAATTTTAAACAGATAATCCGCTTTTTGTGTACCTTCGAAATTATATTTGTAGAATTGAAACAAATATTTACAACTTTGATAAGATTGCACTATCATATTATATCTTTACACAATTTTAAGTAAAAATATGACAATAATATATACCTGGAATACAGTTTCCCTTTCGACGCGAAATATTCCGACCATCTTCTTTCCTCGCGTGCGACTGTCTGGTTATATAGTTAAGTGAATGCGAACCTGTTTTATTCACATGTATTATATTTCCAGATAAATACTTGTGATCTTCCTTGTTTTATCTTCCACTATGCAAGTATGTAACAATAATTACTTACTCCTTAATTCTAGAGGTAACAAGCGTTTTATTGGACCCTAGGAATTACTTTGAACATTTCTGTTCATGAGAATTTATAATGTATTAATTATTATACTAGAGTTAATACAAGCAAAGCTGGTAACGGACTAGTAAACTCCAAGGAGATACTTTTAAAATCCGACACGCTTGCCGGAATGCCGGCTATCACTCGTGACTACATACATAAAACATAGGTCATAGTTGCTTAATTGTATGTACTTTAAACGCATGCGCCAGAAAAAAAATTATCTTTCTTTGAAACATATATATACACATCATATCAATGTATGCACAGAATTAGACTATTTTGTAAACCCTATTCTAAAATAATAACAGTATATTTGCATGAAACAATAAAGATACAACAAACACAAAATTACGTTTTGAAACTAGCTTCAATCTCAGCCTTTGATTTTCCTCTCGTTTCCGGCAAAACGAGAACAATAAAAAGTGTAGTTACAACAGCGACTGCGGAGTAGAAATAAAGAGTAGCGGGAAAATTTTCCTTTACCAATGTAGGATAAATTTGGATGGAGGCAAAATTGTAGAGTCCTTGACCAAAAGTTGTCAGAGGTCCTAGGATATTTATAAACTTTGTGGGATAAAGTTCCCCTATCATTGCCCAAGGCAAATTTCCTATTCCTATGCTTCCCATTATCTGCAAGGTCATGTTCTAAGTTGGTACTTGTTGTTAAAGATGAAGCAGTTGATGTTGAAACAGGTGTAAAACAGATACAGGTTGAGTTTCAATGAAGAGTTTACTTACGACGAAGGTAAGAACAGCTGCTAGTGGGACGAATGTTGCACGAGTTGATTCAAATAAATGGTTGTAAATCCCTAAAGTTGCAAGGGAGATTGATGTGCCAATTCCGGAGATGATGCCTATTTTTCTTCTGCCGATTCTGTCGTGGTGAAGACATTTCTTTAGATATTACATGTTAGTTAGAATTAATTAGTTTAATAAAGAATACCTGGAACTACAAAAAACTAAAGTAATATCACTGCTCATCTGCAAGAGTCCCATCATTGTCGAAACCAAATAGGGATTTTGGACAACTCCTGCCTTAGATACAATGTCCACAGCATAAGGGACAACAACCGTCACTCCGCTGAATTCTTGCAAAAGGAAGAAAGCATTAAGGATGAGAAATGGTTTCCAAACTTCCGGAATTGCGAAGATTATTCTCAGAAATTTTATCTGCTCCCAGAATGTAGCAAAACATGCTTTCTTCTCTTCAAACCTTGGTTCTTCTAAACTGTTTGCTTCTTTCAGATCTTTGCTTTTAAAAGTATAATCCGATTCGCTGTAAGCGATCATTGCTGCGAATTCTCTCTCAAATTTCGGGGTTCCGCTCTTCAGACCTCGCAATCTGAGAAGTGAAGTTCTGGCTGCTTCCGTTCTCTTTTTTAAGAGAAGCCATCTTGGACTTTCAGGAATGATAAGAACGGCTCCGAGGACTGAGAGAACGGGTATAACGGTTGAGATTGTCGCTGATAATTCCCAATTACCCTGCAGAAGATAGTATATGTTATTGATAATTATTTTCTTCTAGATGCTTTTAGAGAAAGCTCTCATACCTGAGTTAAAAATCCTAGTAAATAGATGATTACATATCCAAAAGAAACACAGAGACATGTTCCTGCATTTAGGATTGCTCCTAAGTTCAGGGAAGAGACTTCTGAGATGTAAACTGTTGTTGGGGTCAATGCCAATCCTGTAGCAACACCTGGAACATTCATGTTGTTTATGGAATATTGGAATTATGTTATGTTGTTGTTTTTCCTTAGGATGTTCAACATTATGATGATTTAAAGGAAACCAACCCTGGATTAGTCTCCCAGCCAGCAATTGAACTGGACCGTGACTCGAAGCAATGATAATCCAGCTCAGGGCGAAAAAACTGCTACCAACAGAAATAGCAAATCGTCTTCCATTCCTCATTGTTAGGATACCAATCATGCAACCAATTGGCATTGTTGTCGAAGGAACTGAAGCTAAAGATAATCATGTTTGCTTATCGAGTTGGGAAATGTGTCCTAGAGTTTTCAAAGTTTACCGAAGAGCGCTGCTGTCTCTGTACTTAGTTTAAAATCGAAATCATCGCTTGTCAAGTTTGGCAAAGCAACAGAAGGGTATGCTATTCCCATCCCTGGTCCCACCAATGCCAGGCCAGCTATTGTCGCATGAAGAAGCTGGAAATATAATTCAGAATTCCGTATCAAGAATTGCGTATATACAATCGAATCGAATCGATATTTGTTTGTAATGATTATGTTTTCTTAATGAAAACATACCTGAAAATTGGTTTCTCTCTTTGGAAACATTCGAAGGTTCAACATTTGAGGAAATCGTATAATTCTCGGGGTGCATTCGTCTGAGAAACTAATCCCGGAGAAATTGAAGCTGACTGTAATCCGAAGCCAGAATATTAGCGAAATGGGGACACAATTCCAGCTTATGGTGTTCATATTTCACAGGAAACCTTATGTGCGAAATATTATCTTTATCTGAATACATAATCGAGATTAGTTAAGGCATTGGCTGATTAATTGTTACGCTTTCATTGTGGACGTTATCACTGATAAACGGTTGCTTAGAGCAATTGAATTATTTATTGCAAAGACGAATATACAAGAATATAGAGAGGAAGAATATTAGAGGGGAAGAATGAATATTAGAGAGGAAAGATATATTGTTAATGTTAATATTTTTCAATTAATTCTCAATGTTATCAAGGCAGTGACAACAGAAAGTGAGAAATTATGAAACTATTCGCCTAACAATGATACAGAAAAAACATTCCTTTCGTTCTTTAATTATGAGCATTTTCCATGCATCTGGCTCGTGAAACAGGTTTTCATTTAAGGTCAAGGAGATTCTTACGTATCATTTGAAGGTCGCCATTGATGTTCAGAATTCCCATTACTGTAGGTCAATTTACGACCGGAGTTATGACTCTGGTTCCTTTTTTAAACCTACCTCAATGTATTCTTTTTTTGGTAAAGATACATTCCTCAACAATAGAATTTATATACAATTTTCGTAATCCTCTTAAGCGTCAATCTGCTTAAGATTTTTTTAATTTATTGTCATATCTTGCCACACGTGTTCCTTTATCTTTAAATTTAGATCCATAGATGATTTATTTTTATTTGAATCTTTTAGACAACAGCTGTTCTTCGACCTTCCTTTTGTTATCTCTCTGTTTTTAATTTTTAGTTGAGTAATTGTCGATTGCATCTAAGTGTGACATTGTATCTACTTATGTCGCGGTTTTAAACCGCGATATAAATATTCTTTGAAGGTTTTAAGTTAATTATTGTATGATATATGGTTTGGGTCGTATATAGTTAATTTAAAAAGTACTCTAATGGTTTTTTACAATTTTAAGCTTCAAGTTTAGTAATTTATTTAATAATTAATAATTGGTAGATTTTTACTGAATAATCATATCTTAAAAAAGTGTTGTCACGATATATCTCGAAAATCTCGCATACATTGTTGTTGCAAACCTGATTGGTTTTCGAATGACTTGAAGTTGAAAGAAGAAAAACAAACTAATGGTGCAAAAAAATGTCAGGAAAACCTTCGAAATACGTTAAAATTTCTTAAAATTTCCAAAAACTTCTTAAAATCTCTTAAAAATCCACAAAAATGATTAAAATCATTTTTTTGTGGAATTTTAGGGAATTTTGAAAAGTTTTGAAAATTTTTTAAAGATTTTATATATTTTAAGGAATTTAAAAGTTTTTCCTTACATTATAAAGGATTTTAAGAAACTTTGAAGAAATTTTGAGTAATTTTAAAAGATTTTTAAAGGTTTCTATGAATTTAAAGGGATTACAATATATATATATATATAATATTTAAAAGATTTAGTGCAATTTTACAGAATTTTAAACGGCTTGTAAGAATGTAAAAAAATTTTATTTTTAAAAGTAATTTTAAAAGATTTAAAAGCTTTTCATGAAATTTTAAAGGATTTTAAGAGGATCTGTTAAAATATCCTTAAATTCCTCGAAATTACAGAACCTCGTTTAAAATTCCTAAAAACCCCTTAAAATTCATACAAACCTTTTCAAATCCCTTAAAATTTCATGAAAAATTAGAAAACTTTAGAAAATTTTAGAAATCGCTTAAATTCGTTGAAATCTTTTAAAATTCTCAGAAATCTCTTAAAATTCCTCAAAATTTAAAAACATTTGGAATTCCTTAAAATTTAAAAGGATTACAAGAGATATGTATAATATTGAAAAGATTTAGTGGAATTTTAAAGAATTAACAAAATTTTAAGGAATTTTAAAGTTCCTCGTGGAATTTTAAAGGATTTCACAAATTTTTTAAGATTTTCTACATTTGATTTTTTAATGACGTGAATTTGTAAGAAATTAAATAAATAATCGTGCGCATAGCGCACGTGTTGGTTTGCTAGTTAATATAAAATATTAGTTGCATTAATAATATTATTAATATTAGTAATTTTTAAAATATTTAGTATTTAAATTTAAACTAAATTAAATAACTTGTGAAGCTTGGAACTAAGTTTAGAAATGAAATCAACAACAAAGGAAGACAAATTTATTTTGCGAAATTAAGAATGATGCAGACTGACGTTTTCTTTGTTACTCTTTCTTCTCTTATCGCTGATTCAATAGAACTATGAATCTTGAAATTTGTTATCTTTATAGTGCATATAGACAATTTTATCAAAATTAATCTCTTTTTTATATTACGAAATGAATTTCAGTGTTTTGTTTAATGTAATAAATTCTTTTTGTTGCTTTTCGATTTGTTTTTGGTACTCTTGTTGCTTTTTTGCCGAAAAATCAAACGAATGTAACAAACTAATAAAAAATACCAAAAATAATTCCCGAAATATCAAAATCCCCAAAAATAATATTACCGAAAATATTTATTAGCGGATAATATAAAATACCCATATTTTCAAATTCCTGAAAATTATAAATTATTATAAATGATAAATTTTCGAAAACTTTTCTGAATTATTTTAGGTCAAGTTAGGGACGAACTTAGTTTACAGAATTTTTATCTAATTTATAAATTGTGTTGTTAATCTTTGAAATATACTTTTACATTTTCGTATTACAAACCAAAAAAATTGTTTAAATAAATAAATTTTTAAAAAATTTTCTTTTAGTTAGTGAGTTTGATTCATCATTTCCCGCCTTTTTTTCGCGAATTCGCGCGTGAAGTTTAAAGCGCGATTTCTGCAAAACTTTGATAACAGCCAAGAATTGTAAATGCAACTGGAAAAATACATCGATAAACGCAACTTTCAGTCTCGTTAAAAGAAGAACGTTAGGACTCGAAGTCCCTACAACGAAGTGAAAATCGTACGTTCGTTCAGTCGATAACGAGACTCGGTTTAGTTCACTCGAAAGTCTAGAAAATTTCTACGCGAGTGGATACACCATGAACCAAATTTCATTTTGACAAAAAACACATCAAAAAAATATTTAAAAAAAGTATCATCAAAAATGTCCTGCTAGTAATAAATAAATAAAAAGTGGTTTTCAAAAATGTTAGCATAATTAAAAAACGCACCGAGACTAGATCTTTAAAATAAATAATTAAATAAAATTGTAATAAATAAATAAAAATATTGTGAATTTGAGTGGATAGAAATTAATTTTAAATTAATTATCATTATTATTTATCAGGGTAAATTATATGAAAAAAAATTGAGTTGCAATAAACGATCTGAATAAAATAGTCGAAGGACATCGTTTATTGCAAAATGAACAAAGACTCACAGTTTTATACAACACAAAAATAGAAATATCAACATGCGGATCGCGAGATTTGATGCGGTAATTAGGATTGTATTTTATCATTCATGATAAGAAAATATCGAGACATCTAAGAGAGATATTTTACTCTTTTGTATTCCAGGCGTTGTTTTAACAAAGATAACAAACTTCTAGTGCAAAAAAAAAGTGCAATAAATTTTGCTGCTAGCAATAAACAAATAAAAGATTGTATTTGAGTTGAAAATGGTCCATTATTTCGTGAGAATTCTCTTATAAGGCACAGAATCCCAGATGTTAATCTGTTTCGATTTTCCCTTCGATGAGATTCTGGTTCTGACGGACGAAGTGAAAGTTTTTTCTCGAGTCTTTTGTGGTCAAGAAAAGTGAAGGTATACCACATAAATCATGATGAATGAACCAACTGATCCAGTGGAAGTCAAGGCAAGTTGCATTTAGCCGAAAAAGTTGTGAAAATGTCGCAAAATTGTCCACTACCTTTTTTAATAATTAATTATAATTAATTAATTGTAATTAATTATCTAAATAATTAATTGACGCCACCTGTAGTCGACTTGGGATTATAATTGATCTCGCTTAATTGGGTTTAATTCAGCCTTGTCACAGATCCACTTCTGCCCTTTATCGAATTGTTTACACATTTTTTTACACATTTTTTTTGGAAAATATTCTTTTTGGAATACTTAAATAATTAGTTTTTTAATTGTAGGTCGAACCTGACTTGGAATTCAAACGGCGATGTGACCGCAAAGCAACAATTTACCAGGTAATTAATAATAAATAAATAAATAATTAAATTAATTAATGAATTATGTTTACTTGCATTTCCAGGTTTTTTTAATCCAAGAAAATTTGTTCCTTCGACTCGAAATTTAGAAAAAATAAAAAAACTGCCGATTCGATGAAAAATCCGGACTTTATAGCATTTTTTAGTCACGTGATGATTCGTAAAAAAGATTTATGGTATTTTTTCCGAAGAATTTGAAGATACCTGTTTTACTCATTCCAGATAATTAATTTTTAAAACCTCGCTACTTCAACTTTATGGTATTTTATTTACTGTAATCGGTTTATTGGATCTGAAATTTTTGAAATTCTTTAGATGCATTTAAACTAAATTGCTTTTAATTTTCGATCTCGATTATTAGCGTTGAAAGAATAAAGCTACTGTTCATTTCTAATTATGATAATTGCTCTTTGATTTGCATTTAATTAGTCTATTTTTATGTCAGAAGATGAGTGCAGTAATTATCGTTAAGGTTTATTTAAGAATTTGACTTTGGCAATTTTTAAGAAATTTTATAATAACTAAACATTTTTTTAAATAACAAATTACTGAATGTTTTTAATTAAAAGAAGGCGAAATCATTCATAAAATGATATAATGTTTCCTCTAGTTGCTTGTTAGTCAACGGAAAATGGTTTGCGATGATTTGAAATTTATTGCCGCATCAATTTGTTTGTCAGTCGATATCATACATTGACTCATAATTATATTAGTTCATAGACGATTATTCTTCAAAAATTAAGATTTGAATCATTTGATTGTCAACGATTACTATTTGCATCATTATTTATTTTTAATATATCTGCTGTAAAATTAAGAAAAAAAATATCTAATTAAACCTGCGAAAATATTTTTCAAGAAATTACAAAAGAAATCGAGATAATTACTTCCTTAATCTTTCCTCATATTGCAATTTCAATTTGTTTCAAAATATTCCGTCCAGATTGACAATATTGCGAAATTTTTGACATCATTCAGGATAAACGGGAAATAAGTTCAAGCGCGTGCAGAAATTTCGATTTATGATTTTACACATTTTATTTATTCTTTCTTTTTTTTAATAAAGAACAGAATATTAAAAATTTAATATAATATTACATTGTCTTGTATTTCAAAATATACCAACTCAAGCTAGTGTATTATATAATTAATTATATTAAATTAGTGTATTATATAATTTTGCAAGGAAAAAAAAATCAAAATCAAAAATAAATAGAATATAATATGAAATAAGAGATGGTTGCATAAATAATACGATAAGCAATAATGATTAGAATTATGCAATAAGAAGCACGTGTTTGATTGGATTTCTTACAATGTCGTTGACATTGCAGACTCCTACTTTCCATAAATTACTATTCATAATCTTATTATTTTTGCAGCTGGTGGGTCGTCGGAATTTTATGATTAGTAAATCTGCATTATTTGATATGATATGCTGACCTTGGGTGACATGAAATAATTTTAGTTACAGATGTGCTTTTTAGCAAATGTGGTAATTTTGGGACCTTCTATGGGCTTTGGATACAGTGCCATTGCCTTACCATCGCTTCAGTCACCAAACAGTGAATTAAAAATAGACGAATACCAAGCTTCATGGATCGGTTTGTATTTTTTTTAATTACCTATAAAATTACCGAATTTAACAAAAAATTTTCAAAATGCAAAGAACTAAGTCTGTGATCGATGGTGTCACCGGCTGGGGTTCGAATCCCAGCCCGGAGGAATTTTTTTCTTGATTTTTTTCCGTTTTTCTGACATGAGACTTGTTTCTAGTTGGTTTTAAGTTAATTACAACTGGATAATTATAATTATAATTATAGTGATAACTTAGGATTGAAATTCATTCCGAATTAATCCGAAACCTATTCAAAAGTAGTACGAACCTTTAGTCCGAATGAATCCGCCAATTCGAATTAATCATAATTAATCCGAATGAATTCCATCAATCCGAATGAATGCGGTCAATTAGGACTTTCAGTCTGAATTAATCCGGTCTATCCGAATCAATCCGAATGATTCTAACAAATTCGGATTCATTCAGATTGATACAAATTCCGGAACAATTCGGAAACTTTCGGCTTGATTCGGAATGAATTTCAATCCGGTTTCGCTAGGATACTGACAATCTTCAATTATTTTGCAGCCAGCTCAGCAGCTTTCGCGATTCCCTTCGGCTGCCTGATCACAAGTTTTGTTCTGAGAAGGGGCAGGAAATCCTCATTTCTAATTATTTCTGCAGTCTCATTGGTCGGCTGGCTGACTATTTTTCTTTCTGCAAACGTAGAGCAAATAATCATAGGAAGGATTTTGTCTGGAGTTGCTACTGGATTAGGAGCAGTTCCGACAACAATTTATGCCTCGGAAGTTGCTGCACCTGAATGGAGAAGCACTGTTGTCACCTGGACGAGTATTTCAATTGCTGCCGGTGTCCTCTTGGTCTACATTTTTGGATTTATATTCCCGGTACTTTAAATATCATCTAAATATTTAATATACCCAAAGTCACTCCTTTCGCACGTTTTCTATAAATTTACATTGTTCATGGCGAGAAAGCTGATCCGCAATTGGTCAAAATTGACGCATGCGTCGAGAAGTAAACCCTACTGCGAATGAACCGAAATTTCAGCGAATGGCGGTTCGCCGTGAATAATAGAATATTATAGAAACGGTGCGCACTCTTGAATATTTAATTTTCTAATTCGAATTTATTTTTTAGGATAGCTGGAGAACAGTGGCTCTCTTGTGTGCCATTTTCCCCCTCGTTTCGTTTTGCCTCACTTTGATCTTCATGCCAGAATCGCCAGTTTGGCTTCGTGAAAGGGGAAGAATACCCGAGGCTGCAAAAATTTTAAGAAAATTCCGGGGGGTTCCGGAAGAAGGGGAACTCCCTGCAGCAGTCGAAGCTGAACTTCAGGTATGCGAAAAGATTCAGAGGGATTCAAGTTCTATCCAAAAAATTACAGAAAATATATTTAATTTTGAAGTTTATGGTGTAAGTGAGAACAGGGTTTTAGTGCCCTTCTTCGTTATTAGTCAGGGTACTAAAGCCCTGTTCTCGCTTACATTAAAATTTTTGTAATTAAATAAAATTCCAGTATTGGAACAAAATTCACAACATGCACTGATATATTTTCTGCCATTTCCAAAATTTTAACTAGAACTTTTCTTTAGTTAGAAATCAGAAGGCCGGTGAATAGTGACGTCATAATTTAAAAATGGTCTTTAAAAGAAAATATTATTATTATTATTATTATTATTATTATTATTATTAATTATATTAATTTGTAATGTAAGTGAGAACGGGGTTTTAGTGCCCTCGCTCCCTTATTAGCCAGGATTCTAAAATCCTGTTCTCGCTTACATTACAAATTGTTAATTAATTAAAATCACAGTATTGGAGCAAAATACAAACTTTAAGGCCATTAAGACTTACCCGATCCCTACCTTACCGACATTTTTTCCCTGCAACGCTACGTCTACATTTATTGAGATATTAAATTGAAAATTTATAAAATTGCAGCTAAAGCATTAAAGTACGTTTATCTGGTCGTAAATATTGACATTTATAAACAAATTTTTTTTTTATTTTGACAAAAATTTAAGACCAGATAAACATTACTTAGGATATTTTCTTTAATTTTAGAAAATTTCAATTTGATATCTCAATAAATGTAGAAGAAATGTATCGTTGCAGGGAAAAAAATGTCGGTAAGGTAGGGATCAGGTAGGTTTTACATGGCCTTAAGGACAAGAACAAAACATGCACTGATATATTTTCTGTCATTTTCGAAAATTTCAACTAGATCTTTTCTTTTGTTTAAAATTCTGAACCCTTAAAATATATATGGTTCAACCGGTGAATAGTGACATCATAGTTTAAAATTGGTTTTTAAGTAAAATAAAAAATTATTATTATTATTATTATTACCAGAACCGGATTAAGATAATCGGTGGCCCAGGGCTATAAAATTTTTCGATGCCCACACCCCTATATATTTTTAAAAATTAAAATAAACGTTAATTATTTTCGTGAAATAAAACGCTCGTTCTCCATATTTCTGATATAAGAATTAAATTCGGCGCGATTAAGTGTACAATTAAAAAAAAAATTAATTCGAATTAAACGATAGAAAAAGAAATTGCTTTAAATTTGGAGGCCCTTTGAAAAGCGAGGTCCAGGGCTGCCGCCCACCCACCCCTTAATCCAGTTCTGATTATAACACACTCGGAAAATGCGGACTACTCCAAGTGTCTTTAAATATTTCTCACCAAACCTTGAAAAAAAAATTATTATTAATATTATTTATTTTTAATTTAATGTAAGTGAGAGCAGGGTTTTAGAGCCCTCGTTTCGTTATTAGCCAGGGCACTAAAACCCTGTTCTCGCTTACATAAAAACTTGTAAGACTAATTAAAATTCCATTTCTATCAGTATTATTAGTATTACCCTATGTTTACCTATTGTTACCCTAGAATTAAGTAATATATGAATTCTTTAAATAATATCAAAAAATTAAAAATAAATTCTGACAAGTTTTCATATCTCCAGATAAAACATCAGCACAAGAAGAGGAACCTGCTGAAGCACCTTCTTCGCCGCTCATCGCTGATCCCATTCTTCATCTTGCTGAGCTACTTCTTCTTCCAGCAGTTTTCTGGTATCTTCGCGGTGGTCTATTACGCAGTACAAATTTCCAAAGACTCGGGAATTACGATAGATGATCACGTGGGTGCTATTCTTATTGGGATAATGCGTCTGATAGGTGCACTTCTCCTCGCCTGGGGTTCGCGACGTTTTGGAAGGCGACCGCTCTCAATAGCTTCCGGCGCAGGGATGACTCTCTCCATTGGTTCTCTCTCCCTCTACCTTTTTCTCAAAGAGCGCGGTCACGTGGGAGAAGGAGGCATGCTTCCAGTGATGTGTCTCATGACTTACATATTCATGAGCACTCTTGGCTTCCTGGTCCTACCTTTCGCCATGTTGGGCGAGCTTTACCCGTCCAAGGTCAAGGACGTCCTCTCCGGAATGACCACCTGTATCGCTTACATCTTCAGTTTCGTTACCGTCAAAGCCTATCCCGATATGCTCAAAGTTATAGGAAAAGAGGGCATATTTTTATTCTACGCTCTTATATCACTAATTGGCACTTTCTTCGTGATGATTTTCCTACCGGAAACCAAGGGCAAGACCCTTGCGGAAATAGAGAATTTTTACGTGAAGAAGGAAAAGTTGGCCAGCGAAGAAAGCGGCAAGAAGATGCTTCCTTCGGGAAGTTGAGAAATTTACCAATAAAAGAAGTTAGCAACTTAAGGACGAACAATGATTATGATTTTTTTAAAGTAAAATTAACAATTAGAATAAACGGATTACTTCCAAAGACTGTTGTGAAATAAAATTTTCTACTAAAACGAGCACTGCTTATTGTTATTGAAGTATCTTTTAGAGGTCGAAAAGAAAAATCTTCTTAGAGGTCTAAAGGTTGAAGTAAAAGAGTATAATTATCTTGAATCTGTTTCATTATTAAAATCTTAAATAATAAGTTAACAAGTGTTTTAACAGTCGCAATAATTAAATAACAAACACAAACTACACAGTACACATCATTCTGCATTGATGATGAACCAGAAGAGGCAGAAACACAGGATTCAGATTGCACCTCTTCTGGCAATTGTGTAAAATTTTCGCTAACAATTGATGAGTCTAGATGAAATATGATTCCTTAAAGCTAATGATTGACAATAAATAGTACATGATTCTGGATTTACACACCGAAGCTGCCCTCCAATAGGAAGAACCAACAACTTCATGATTTTAAAATGTAATATCTTTGCTACATATTGCTTTTGTCCACTTCCTTACTCGACAATTCGAAAAACCAAATCCCGAGAATTAGCGTCAGAAAATTGGCAATTTTTCTAGTTCCCGCGAGTCCTGAGGAAAACAAAGAGTCTCTGGAGAAAAAGAGAGTACTCCCGTGTCGAGAGACAATCACTTTGCTACCTTACAAATCTAGTAATGTCAGTGAAGCTCTTGGGCGTCCGAGTACGGTGATCTTTAATTTTAATTATAGCTCTTCACATTCCCAGTGAAGAGGCAGTCTGATCTATCGCCTCACGAATTTGAAGCTGTAGGATCTTTCCGGAAGTGCGAGACTGCCAATCGGCACTTTGTATGTCTCCTTTTCGACTGGGAGTATCGTGAAGTTCTTCAGCACTGTTGCAACTGTTGAAAAACTCAGGAACATCACCATCTTGTATCCCATGCAGGACCTTCGACCTCCTCCGAAGGGCAGGAAGTGTTCCGGCTTGAGCAAAGTGTTCTTCCGGACGAACCTTTCCGGCATGAACTCGTGAGGTGCTGTCCATAGCTTTTCGGACATGTTGAGGTCGTAGTTGTTCAGGAAGATGAAGGTGTCTTTCTCTACTCTGAAACCTGGAGAAGAAGAAGGAGTTGGTTAGTGGTTTGCTGATAAACAAAGCAAAACAGAGCAGAACAAAACAAAACAAAAGAATACTAACCACCAATCGAGCTGTCCTGGCTAGCAACATGTGGAACAATAGGACTAGCGATCATCCTAATCGCTTCCCAGATGATGGCTTCTGTGTAAGGCATCCTCTTCCTAAGTTCCATGCCAACAGTGTTGCCATAAACCTCCACCCGGTCAATTTCCTCCTGCGCCCTCTGCTGAACATGCAACCTGGTAACGAGGAATCCGAAGATCTTGACCAGGAAGTTACCAACAGCCGAGTGTCCTCCAATGATGTCCTCTAGAGCAAACAACCCGGTGTCCCAGGACATCTTGGGTTCGGAATCAGTCTTGATGTGGTTAATCAAGCAGTCAACATAGTCCTCCTCTGGAATTGGCATTTTCCAAGTTGTGAAGCGATCTCCAATCACGCTCTCTTCAACAAACTCCCTGATCTTGTGACTCCACTGGGACATTCTGGCCATGTTCCTCTGGTGCAGAGGCATCAAGAATGGCATGAAATCAGCTGCGTAGCCTTGGTTTATTTCATAAAAGACCTTGTCGAAGTTTTGTATCATGTCGGTGAAGGCTTCATGGTCGAAGTCGAAGTTTTTCGAGCAGAAGTAGGTCATGAAGATGTTGGCACAGGTGTGGAGTATCACAGGTTTTGCTTCGAGGCTGCTTCCAGACTTTTCGGAGAGGTGGTCCACCAGAGTTTCCAGGTCTGCGGCGATGATGCTGTTGAGCTGGTCGTACTTTGGTGTGATTGGGTGTGGGAAGGTGTGAGGCTTCAGCATCTCTCGTCGAGATTTTTGCATCTCGGACCAGTCGGAGAAAGCTAGAGCTGCAACAGAAAGGAAGAGAACTATTAGTGGGAGGTTCCCAGAGATAGAAGGAAGAACATTTTTTTTGCGAGACGAGGACATATGTTTAACACCGGGTACGACAAGTTGGTGAAAAGTGAGACGAGTCTTCTCGCCTTTCAGCAACCTGTCTTTCTCCTTCCTAGACATTCTCTCGTCAAATATGAAAATCATAATAATTACGATTCGAGCCACGCGGAAATGCAAGGCCGAGGAATCCACTTTCTGCCAAGTTTGCAGAAAGTGGATTCCTCGACCAGTTGCGCGCGACACCGAAATAACAAAACCGAACATCACGTGCTGTGTCTTACGCTAAAGGACTCTAGGAAGAAGTGATTATGGGCATGTTACGATTTTATTACTCGAGTCGGAAACCGGTTTCGAGTTGGGAGGAAAGACAAAAAATGAAGGAATCATCAGCATGTGCCCCAGACTCTCTTGTGGCGTAACGAAAGCAAGGTCATTAACACAAGGCGTGGTTCGCACAACCTTAACCTTAATGATGGATTGTGATTAATTCTGATCTTGAAAATGAGAGGGAATTGGTCTGCGAGGCATAAAACTTGATTGGATTCACTAACTGCAAACGAGAAGTTTGAAAAGTTGTCTTTTATCATCGACGTTGCTAAAGTTGTTGAATTTCATTGTTGAATTTCATTGTTTCCAAATGTTTTTCGAATGCTTCAGACTGTTTTCATCAAACAAACAAAACCGCACAGTAGTTTCCCTCGGATTCTAAGATTGCAACAAACTACAAATGGTTCCAAGAACGACAAACAACAGTTGCGGATATGAAACAAAACCGAACTGGTTTCCGCCAACAGTTGTAGATAAAACCACAATAGGCAAGATGAGAAACTTACAGTTTTCCTTGTTCCCAGAGAAGAGGAGGTGATATCTGGTGAAATTGGGCCGGGAATCAAAATGTTGGCCCTTGGTGAAAAGCACCTCCTTGATGTTCTCGAGTCCATTGACGACAACGCAGGGCACAGATCCCATCTGCATTTTGATCACCTGGCTCTGGTAAACTTTTGCCAAATCCGCAAATGCCTTGTAGGGCACATCGTACTTCCCCAAAAGGTGGAGAGATCCCAAAATGGGCCAGGGTTTTGGGCCAGGGGGTTCCGGCATAATGGACTCTTCACTGTCACAAATCCTCGTCTTCTTCTTTGATCTCAACTGGTCCACTATGATGAGGATCAGAGCGATACCGGAAATCGCTAGAAGAATGCAGGTTGTGCTTCCAAATAATATCGGCGACATATTGTCCACTTTTGAAAAATGCAATTTGACTGTTTTAACTTGTTTGCAAAAAGACACTCGTCGTTATCAACTTCCGCACTTGTATTCCGATATCAACGTCAACCCCTTCACCGGTTCAAACTGTCAAATCCGCGAGGTATCGGTTTGTCTGTCTGCCCGTGAACCGTTTGTCGATTTGACTCGGTCTGTGGGATAGGATGGTTGTCGGCTATCTTATATAGCGGCGTAATGTAGTCAGCACATTTACGTCGTTGCTCACCCCATACATATGGAACCGGGCAGGATGATCGAGAGTACCCCAGGAGACGAATTTCAAAAATCTGGGGTGGGGGAAAGGGACTCATGTGGTGAATGCATGAGAGAATGAGAGATGCAGTTTGGAGGGGAGGAGGGCCGTTGATAGGAGGAGCTGGAGCAGAAGGGTCCCTCCAGGTAGAAGTGGAATAAGGGACTTATTCCTTTCTCTCTCTCTCTCTCTCTCTCTCTCTCTCTCTCTCTCTCTCTCTGCGTTCACTCTTATGAGTCTAGAATCTTAAATTGTCATCTCTAATTTTGGCCCTAATGCACTTTTTTCGACATGGCTCCTCCTTATCAATTTCTTGGTTTATTTTATTATTTGGGAATACTTTTTCCGATTTTTGCAGAGTAGGGTTTCAGTTTCAAGTCGCTGAGAATCATCCTCATTATTTTATTATTATTATTATTATTATTATT